>JAKSZT010034994.1:10913-32630 GCA_026826555.1 Tolypeutes matacus | reverse complement strand
TTTGTTTATACATATTCACTGATTGATGGACACTTGGGTTGTTTCCATCTTTTGGCAATTGTGAATAAAGCTGCTATGAACATCAGTGTGCAGATGACAGTTTGTATCATAGTTTTTAGTCCTTCAGTATATATTCCTAGTAAAGGAATTGCTGGATAAATGGCAGTTCTATATTTAATTTCTTGAGAAATTGCCGAACCGTCTTCCACAGAGGCCGCACCATTTACTCATACCAACAGTGAAGGAGTGTTCCTATTTCTCCACATCCTCTCCAGCACTTATTGCTGTCTGTTTTTTAAATAATGGCCATTCTATGCAGTGTTAGATGATATCTCATTGCTGTTTTAATTTGAGTTTCCCAAATAGCTAGAGATATGGAACATTTCTTCATGTGCTTTTTGACCATTTGCATTTCCTCTTTGGAGAAATGTCTATTTAAATCTTTTGCCCATTTTTTAATTGGATTGCTTGTTCTTTTATTGTTGAGTTGTATGATCTCTTTATATAAAATGGAAATCAACCCTTATTAGATACATGATTACCAAATATTTTCTCCCATTGAGTGGGTTGCCTTCTTGATGAAGTCCTTTGAATCACAGAAGTGTTTAAGTTTGAGGAGGTTCCATTTATCCTTGTTTTCTTTCGTTGTTCGTGCTTTTGGTGTAATATTTAAGAATCTACCACCAGGTGTTTAAGATGTTTCCCTACCTTTTATTTAGGTGCTTTACTGTACTCGCTTTTATATTAAGGTCTTTGATCCACTTTGAGTTAATTTTTCTATAGGGTGTGAGATAAGGGTCTTCTTTCTTTCTTTTGGCTATGGATATCCACTTCTCCCAGCACCATTTGTTGAATAAATTGTTCTTTTCCAGCTGGGTGGGTTTTTACAGGCTTGTCAAAAATCACTTGGCCATAGATGAGAGGGTCTGTTTCTGAACCATCAATTCGGTTCCATTTTTCTATGTGTCTATCTTTATGCCAGTACCATGCTGTTTTACCACTGTAGCGAAGTAATATGATTTAAAGTCTGGAAGTGAGAGTTCTACACTTCACTTTTCTTTTTTAAGATGTTTCTGGTTATTAGGGACCACTTACCCTTCCAGATAAATTTGCTATTTTTTTTCCATTTGTTTAAAAAATTCTGTTGCAATTTTTATTGAGATTGCATTGAATTTGTATATAAATTTGGGTAGAACTGATATCTTAATGATAATTAATCTTCCAATCCATGAGCATGGAATATTCTTTCAATTTTATAGGTCTTTTTTATTTCTTTTAGCAATGAATATAGTTTTCTGAATACAAGTGCTTTACATTCTTGGTTAAGTTTATTCCTAAATAATTGATTATTTTAGTTGCTATTTTAAATAGAATATTTTCCCTGACTTCCTCCACAGATTGCACATTACTAGTGTATAGAAATACCACTGATTTTTGTGTATTGATCTAGTATCTTGACACTCTACTGAAATCATTTATTAGCTCTAGCACCTCTGTTGAAGACTTTTCAGGACTTGTCAGATATAAAATCATGTCTGTGAATACTGAAACTTTTAATTCTTCCTTTTTGATTTGGATGACTTTTATTTCTTTTTCTTGCCTGATTACTCTAGCTAGAACCTCTAGCACTATATTGAACAACAGTGGTGACAATGGGCATCTTTGTCTTGTCCTTGATGTCAATGGGAAATCTTTCTTTCTTTCATCATTGAGTACAATGTTAGCTGTGAGTTTTTCATATATAGTCTTTATCATGTTGAGAAAGTTTCCTTCAATTCTGACTTTTTATAGTATTTTTATCAAAAAAGAAAAAATTTATATAGAATTTTTATCAAGAAAAAGCATTTTTTCAAATGCTTTTTCTGTGTCAATTGATAAGATCATGGGATTTTCCTTCTTTGATTTATTAATGTGGTATGTTATGCTGATTGATTTTCTTGTGTTGAACGAGCCTTGCATTCATGATATAAAACCCACTTGATCATGATGAATAATTCTTTTAATGTGTTGTTGGATTCTATTAGCAAGTATTTTCTTGAGGATTTTTGCAGGTGTATGAATTAGAGAAATGGGTCTGTAATTTTCTTTTTTTGTAATATCTTTATCTGGCTTTGGTATTAGGGTGATAGTGGCTTCATAGAATGAGTTGTAGTGTTTCTTCTTGTTCAGTTTTTTGGAGGAGCTTGAGTAAGATATGTATTAAATCTTCTTTGAATGCTTGGAGAACTCATCTGTGAAACCATCTGTTCCTGGGCTTTTCATTTTGGGGATGTGTTTGATGACTGTTTCAAAGTCTTTAATTGTGATTGGTTTGTTGAGGTCTTCTATTTCTTCTAGGGTCAGTGTAAGTTTTTTGTATGTTCCTAAGAATTTTTCCATTTTGAATACATTGACTAGGTTTTTGGCATTAAGTTGTTTATAGTATAATCTTATGATCTTATTACTGTGGAGTCAGTAGTAATGCTCCCATTTTAATTTTTTATTTCATTTATTTGCATCTTTTCTCTTTTTTTCTTCATCAGTTTAGCTAAGGGTTTGTCAATTTTGTTAATTTTGAGGGACCAACTTTTGTTAATTCTCTCTATTGTTTTTTGGTCCTCAATTTCATTTATTTCTGCTCTGATCTTTGTTATTTCATTCCTTCTACTTGCTTTGGAATTGGTTTGCTAATCTTTTTCTAGTTCCTACAGCTGTGTAATTAGGTCACTGATATTTGGTCTTTCTTCTTTTTTAATGTAAGTGATGAAGGCTATCAATTTTCCTCTCAACAGTGTCTTCGCTGCATCCCATAAGTTCTGGTATGTTGTATTCTCATTGTCATTTGTCTTGAGATATTTATTGATTTCTTTTGAGATTTCTTCTTTGACCCACTGATTATTTAAACGAGTGTTTAATTTCCACATACATGTGAATTTTCCTTTGTTCTGCCTCTTGTTGATTACCAATGTCATTCCATTTTGATCAGTGAAATTGCTTTGTATGATTTCAATTTTGTTGACTTTATTGAGATCTGCTTTATAACCCAACATATGGTCTATCCTGGGGGAAGATCCATGAACAATTGAAAATAATGTATATTCTACTGTTTTGGGGTGAAATTTTCTGTATATATCTATTAGGTTTATTCCATCTATCATATTATTCAAGCTCTCTGTTTCTTTATTGATCCTCTGCCCAGATGCCCTATCCAATGCTGAGAGTGGTGTATTGAAACCCCCAATTATTATTGTAGAGATGTCTATTTCTCCCTTCAGTTTTTCTAGTGTTTGCCTCACATACCTTGGGGCATCCTGGTTAGGTGTGTGCACATTTATGGCTGCTATTTCTTCCTGGTGAATCATCCCTTTTATTAATATGTAAATTACTTCCTTGTCTCTAATAACAGTTTTGCTTTTAAAGTCTATATTATCTGATATAAGTATAGCTACCCCAGCTTTTTTTTTTTTTTTTTTTTTTTTTTTTTTTTTTTTTTTGGATACTGCATGCATGGAATATCATTTTCCAACCTTTTACTTTCAATCTATTGGTATCTTTGGGTCTAAGGTAAGTCTCTTGCAGACAACATATAAATGGCTTATATTTTCTTATCCATTCCACTATTCTTTGTCTTTAGACTGGGGAATTTAATCCATTAAAATTCAATGTTATTACTGTAAAGGCAGTTTTCATTTCATCCATTTGTATCTTTGCATTTTATTTGTCATTATATTTTTGACCCTTATAATTACTGTTACTGATACAGTCATCATTTCTAGACTCTCTTCCAAGCCTCTCTCTCCTGTCTTTTCTTTTCAGGCTGTAACATTCTTTTTAGTATTACCTGAAAAGCTGATCTTTTTGTTATAAACTCTCATAGTTTCTCTTTATTTGTGAATATTCTAAACTCACCCTCATTTTTTGAAAGATAATCTTGCTGGATATAAAATTCTTGACTGGAAGTTTTTCTCTTGTATTATCTTAACAGGTTTCTGATGAGAAATCAGCACTTAATCTTATTTGGTATCTCCTATAGGTTATGCATTGCTTTTCTCTTACTACTCTCAGAATTCTCACTGTCTTTTTGCCATTAGACATTCTGATTAGTATGTATCTCAGAGTTGGTCTATTCAGATTTATTCGGATGGGAGTATGCTGTGCTTCTTGGATATGGTTATCTATATCCTTCAATACAGTTGGGATATTTTCTACCATTATTTCTTAAAATATTCCTTCAGCCCCTTTTCCCTTCTCTTCTTCTTCTGGGACACCCATGACACATGTGTTTGCACATTTCTTTCTGTCATTTACTTCCCTGATGCCCTGTTCAATTTTTTCTCTTCTTTTCTTCATCTGTTCTTTTGTTTGTTCACTTTCAGGGGCCATGTATTCAAGTTCACCAATCTTTTCTTCTGCTTCCTCAGATATGCTGTTATATGCCTCCAGTGTATTTTTAATTTCATTTATTGCACCTTTCATTCCCATAAGTTCTGCTATTTTTCTATGTATACTTTTAAATTCTTCTTTGTGCTTATCCAATGTTTTCTTAATATCCTTAATCTCTTTAGCCATATCATTGAATTTATTAAGGAGATTTATTTGAACATCTATGATTATGTCCTTTTCAGGCTTCTCTTGTTCCTTTAACTGTACTATATCTTCCTGTCTTTTGGTACGGCTTGTAATTTTTTGTTGTTGTTTTCACATCTGGCTTGCTAGATGTATTTATTCTGGGTGCAGTTTCTCCATTTAGTTTAGGTCTTTCTTGTCTTTTCTCCCTTGCTGGTTGTGTAGTAGGAGCCAAGGATGTAGTTGGTGCTGTAACCTATGGAGTCTGAAGCAGCCCATGTTGCCCCAAGAATTGATGACACTTCTCCCACCTTTCTCCTCTGTCCATGGTAGGGACCAAGCTGCAGTCATGTATAATAATCCAGGTTGGGCAGGACAAGACTGTCTGTAGTTGCCTAGGACGACTGATAAAGCCTCACATTCCTTCCTCCCTTACATTGGGCAGAGAAGGAGCTACAGTGGTGGGCAGCAATTTATGCTGTGTGGGTCCAAAATTACCACAGTTACTCAGGGAACCAGATGTAGCACCAGACCCCTCCCTGCTGGGGAGGACTTGACCCTCTGGAGTGCCCAAGAATCTAATCCACATGGGCTGAATTCACATGCATGTGCCCTGAGAAGCTGAGGGAATACTGTTCTTTTTGCCCTTTAGGGGTGAAATGGAACCACCGACACCCAACAGTTCAGTCCCTGTAGGCTGAAAGTACCTACCATTGCCCAGAGTGGCTGAAAAAGCACCATCCCCCTCCTATCCCATTGAGTGGTGGGGGTGTTTTTTACAGGCATCCAACAGTTCAGTCCCTTTAGTCTGAGAATACTTGCCATTTCATGGAGAGGCTGAGGAAACACCACCCTCCTCCTGTCCTATTAAGGCATGGGGTTGGATCCACAGGCACTCAAGAGATCAGTACCTCTCGGCGAAAAGTACCCACCATTTTCCAGAGAGGCTGCTGAGACACGAGCCCCTTCCTATCCTATTGGGGGTGGGGGTGGATGCATAGGCATCCAACAGTCTTGTCCCTACAGACCAAAAGTCTGCCATTGCCCAGAAAGGCTATGGAAACACCAGCCCCCTTCTTTCCTATTGGGGTATGAGGGGGGATCCACAATTACCCACCAGTCCAGGCTGTGTGGGCTAAAAGCAACTGCAGTTACCCAGAGAGACTGGCCAAACACAGTCCATCTCTTGTCCTATTGAAATAGGGGTGGAGCCACAGGTGACCAATAATCAGGTTTGTGCAGGCAGAAAATGCCTGTAGTTGCCCTGATAGGGTGAGGGAACACCGGCCCCCTCCTATCTGATGGGGGACAGAAGTGGATTTGAAAGCATTCAACAAACCAGTTCGTGTGGACTGAAAACTCCTACCGTTGTCCGGAGAGGCTGAGGATACCTGTACCTCTCCTATCCCATTGGGGTGCTGGCATGCAGCCCCAGGTGACTGACTATTCAATCTGTGCCAGCAGAAAGCACTTACAGTTGCCCAGAGAGCCTGGTGCAGGTCCCGCCAGCTTCCTCTCTGCTGGAGGTGGGGCTGGAGCCTAAGCTAGGGCTGTAGTCTGATCTTGGTGGAAAGAAGCCAGTCCCTAACTTCACTGGATTTGCAGTCAGCCAGGCTTCTCTTCATGCCAGGGACAGAGTCAAAATGGCAGCTAATGGACTTTTTTCAACTTGGATAGGCTCAAACCCTAGGTGTTTCTAGGATTATACTTTAGCCAGCCAAGTCCACTAATTAGTAGAGGTTGGTGGACAACTGTCTCTTCCTCCACCATTTATGAGTAATGGAACCTTTAACTCCAGCCACAGAATATCTCCTGGTGTGGCTTGTGCTGCTAGAGTAGGAGGGGCACTGACCTCTGCGGAGTGGCTTCAGTTTTCCAGAGAGGTTGTGCAGGTGCCCCAGCTTACTTCCTGTCAGAGATGGGGCTGGGGTTTAGGCTAGAGATGCAATCTGACCTGGGTTCAAAGAAGCCTGTCCTTACCAGCACTGTGATTTTCAATCAGCCCTGCTTCCCCTGAGGCTGGGGGCAGAGTCAAAATGGCGGGTACTGGCCTCCTTCTGACCTGAACAGCCTCAAAATTTAGTTGTTCCTAAGATTACACTTTATCCTGCCAAATTCATCAATCAGGAGCTGAAAATGGTGCCACACCGTGTCTTCCTACCCTGCTTTTTGGGAAGTGGAGCTTTCAACTTCAACCATAGAATAGCTCCCAAGGTGGCTTGCGCCACAGGCACCAAACTCCGTGGCATGGAGGACTCTACTCATGAATCCTCTCTGCAGATGGGCAGTCTCCATACTTTCAAAAAATATTGCAAGATACTCTTCTGGTCTCCTGGGGCACCAAACAAGTGCTCTAGGTGCTCTGGATGATTAACAACTGCCCTGCATCATGAGCAGACTCCAGTAGCTCCTCACTCTGTTACCATCTTGGCTCCTCCCTCCAATCCCCTATACTTTATTGTGACATTTATGTAACCTAATGCTTCTTTCAAATATATATATATATATAATAGACATAGGACTAATATGCAAAAGTCATTTTCATTTTGAAACTGTCCAGAACCAGTTAGTACTCTCTTTGTTTATCTGTAACTTTTGTAATTTTTCCTAAGTTTTCTTCTTGTGTTTGTTTTCCAAGAGGCCAACTGAAAATTATATCATCTGAGCATGTGCAGAAATATAGAATGTCATCCTTAGATGACTTCTGAGACACTAACAAAATGTCATCCCCCTCAGAACCAAATTTGCATGAATTGGGAGGCATCCAATGCAAGAGATCTTTCATCAAGGGAAATTCAGTCTGGAACCTATCTTACCAAACATGGACAAATCTGTGCCTAATCAATGAAACCAAAACAATCTAATCTTCCACATAGCAACACCCACCTCCTATGCCAATAAAATGTCCCTTAACCCTCATATCAGGAAGATAGATTGTAGTCTTGAGCATTACCTCTTAACTGCTAATTGGTTGAACTTGCAAAAAACTCTTTCCTCAAAGCCTGAGTCTTAGAATTGAGTCCTGTTTGCGTTGGGCAGCAAGCCTTTGTTCAAAGACGATTTCTATATATGAACCATCAAAAGAAAATAAATCTTTACCAAATACACTTTATAAAAAGAAAACAAACATGCTTTAAAGTACTCAGAAGAGAATACCACAGTATATATACAAAATTGTAAACTTTCTTTAAAAGACATGACAGTGACTTTAGGAAATAGGGAATTGCTGTACCTTCTTCTTAATAGGGAGATATATTGACTAGAAGTCATTTTTCCATAAATTGGTTTATAGATTTGGTGCAATTACAGTTACTATTTGAGATGTATTTCTCGTGGAACTCATTGAGCTTTTTCTAAACATATGTGGAATATCAAATGGCATTAAAACCATGAGAAACCAGAAAGATAAAGAGAAGGGAGGGATATTGGTCTTCATGAATATCATCGCTTATAATATATGAGTAAAGCAATGTGATATTAGCACAGGAACAGAAAAATGAATCCAGCATAACAAAAATAGCTCAGGAACATACTCATGCATGATCATGATATATGACAGAGAGGAAATTGAAGATCACTAGTCAGATTTTGGTTAATAATAGCCAATTATTCATACTGGAAAAACATGTCTTCCTTATAGGAAAGAAAAAAAGAAATTTATTCTCATATCACAGAATATAAAAATTCATTTCCCAATAGATTGTGTATCTAAACTTAAAAGTCAAAACTACCCCTTTGAAAAAAATTATAACAATACATTTATCCTTTCATCATTGTGAAGGAATGTTTAAATAAAACAGAAAATAACTGTTGCAGTTGGACAGTTTGATGTAATTATGAATTCCAAAGATGTAATTGGATCATGCTTGTAAACTGATTTGTTAATCTGGGCATGATTAAGTTATGATTAGGGCATTGACTGGGCCACATCAGTAGGGTGTTGAGCCCCACCCTGTGGTGGGTGGGGAATCAAATATAAAAGACATGGTAGGAACAGAGTTGAAGCAGGATTTGAGAAGCAGTTTTGATGTTGGCATTTTGGTGTTGGAGAGAAGGCCCCAGGAGAAGTGAACCATTCACCTGATAGTCTACAGCTGACCTTGTGTAGTAATCAGAAGAGTTAAGCCCAGACAGAAACTCAGCCCCAGGAAGAGAGGAACCCAAGAAGCCTGAAACCTGGCAAACGTCAGCAGCTATCTTGCTCCAACACGTGGCAATGGAATTTGGTGAGAGAAGAAACTTAATGCTTTATGGCCTGGTATCTGTGGACTTCTACCCCAAATAAATACCCTTTATAAAGACCAGCCCATTTTTGGTATTTCACATTAGCACTCCTTTGGCTAACTAATACAATAACTGTAAAAACTGGGATTTTTAATGCTTCAAATTAAGAAGTTTGTTGTTAAAACTCCATCATATAATGAAGAAAAGAAATCCTTAAACTGGAAGAAGGTTTTAACTTAGTGTCCAAAATATGTAAACACTCCCAATGAGATAAAAGTTAAAAAAAAAAACATTTGAAAAATGGTCAAAGTTGAAAACAGGCCTTTTACAGGACAGAATATCCAAAACACATGTAAATATCTGAAAATATGTTTAGTGATCATGGAAATAAATTTTAAAATCCCATTGAGATTAGATTTAAACCTCATCTGTCTAATTTAATCATCTCTTTATCTATTTCAGTTTATTGCCTGAACCACAAAAGAACCTTAATTTAGAGGAAAACTTGCAAATTTTTGCTTAACAAAACTTGTTAATTTTCTATTTGTGAGGGGACATGCAGTAAATTTGTACTTGTACTGACAGAAAAAAACATGTGCAAAACAGGTTGCCACTGCAGGGCCTAGAGTAAGAGATAGGGAAGATTTTAATTAACCCATGAGAAATATTAAAAACAACTTATTCTGAAACAATCCAAAATTTAAATCCTGGGTCCAATTTCCTTGCCTTAGACGTCTTTGGCATTTTCCATTTTGTCAAATCTCAGACCTTACACTCTCCTGGTTCATTAGAATTTTTTTAAAACATAAATTACATGCATTTTGATGTCATAAGACTGAATTGAAGTGCAAACCTTGTTTTGTGTTCAAAGTTCACAGCGTTTAAAGGATTATCCGTTTTGCTATAACTACTCTTTAAAGACTTGAGATGACTTTCACCATTTTAAACAGCACATTTCACCATATTTTCTTTTGGGAAATCTTTCAGTCCACAGAAAAAGTGAGATGGAGGTTTGGGGTTATAATCTCTGAGGTAAACCAATTTAAGTGCCACTGTGAAATTAAGCAGAAAACATATATGTATATTTCCACCCTTGAGACCAAAATTGATATTCAGCTTTTGGATAGAAAAAAAAAAATCAGCATAAATGTTTGTAATCATATTGCAAAAATCAGGAGAGACTACTTCTTTCTGCAGAAAAAACAAAACAAAACAAAACAGGAAAGTCCTACAACCAGAACAGTCTCAATGCATGGTGAAATTCATTATTCCTTAGCAGTGAAGTTAAACATTGATCCTGACTGCATACTAAACACTGAAAACTACATTTAATTGAGAGTTAAATGAATCTTTATAATGAATTCATCACCCAGTAAGTAAAAGTCTAACTAAACTATAAGAAATGAATATTATTTTCAAATAGAAGAAAAAGTTTCATGTATATGATAATCACATTTTTCTCTATAAATATGCTGACTTTATTTCCTTTGAATGTGCAGTCTCTCTCTATCCTTCAAGCTTTTGAAAACTTTTTTTAAACTTTAATTTAAATTAAAAAATAAAATAACAGACAAAAGGCAACCAAGCAAATTATGGAAGCACTAATTTAAAAAATCCTGCTCAGATATATATATCTTATTTAATCATAAAAACAATAAAAGTTTTTAATAAGAACATGCCATTATCTTAAAAATTGCAGTGAACAATTACCTCCATATCCATAAAAAGATGCCAAAATGAAGCATATATTTTTATGATGTGGGGAAATTCATGAAGTAAATAATAGCAATTTTATTTGTTGTCATATATGGTTTTATTAAAGAAAAGTAAATTGATAGATAAATCAAGTGAGTAATATATATTTGAGGCAAAAGATTAAAATTTTAATTGAGGGAAAAATAGACACAATTCAAAAGAAATTAAGGAATTGCACAAGAGGAGAAATCCATTGCTTTTCCCTTCCTCTTTTGTTATTCTACAGGTGATATGTATGCAGGGTGATTAAGTACATGGGATGTTATGGATTTAGAACACCTTAACATGGAAATCAATGTGATTAATTTAATGGATGACGAAAAGTATGAGGTGAACAGTAAAGACAAAGGAAGTAAGATTAGTTCTGTGGTAGGAGAAAACTTCGAAGCTGTATGGAGAGAGATGTCTTGGGTGAGAAAACTTGGGTTCCAGGAAAAACATAAAAAGGAATATTTTCCTAGAACAATTTCAAGAAATATTTGGACATGAAAATGTAATTTCAATATTCAAAAAGTAAGAAAACAATTAAAATACACCTTAAAAATATCCATGGTATATCTATCAGTATTTATCCAAATTGTAAAGACTATTTGATTCTCTCATTTGTAAAACAGGGCCAAGAAGATCATTGGGTTTGTACATATTATTTGAATGACTATGTGGAAAATGATGAGAATCACTACTATATATCATATATGTAATGTATACATAGGAATATAAGGAAAGGCAATGAGAAAAGAAGAGATTGATGCCTATTGCACACTATATATGTGCCTATTAAATTAATGTAAACAACTGTGGGACATTGATATTAGAAATGCACAAATTAAAAGAAGAGAAATTGGTGTCAGATAAATTTATTATTTTGCCCCAGATAATATGGCCATGACTATTCTCTGGTCTCTTGTCTGAATTCAAACTCTATTGTTGTTATCAGTGTGAGGCACCAAGGAAGAGTCAGACAAGTTGATGTAGTTGAAGCAGAGGGCTGCAGCTCACTCAGGCAGAATAGTACTGAGGTTACTGTGACCCTTTCTTTTTTTCAGCTTACAGCTTACAGCAGTGTTTAATGTTTTCAGCTTGGTGTGTGAGAGTGCTACCTGTTTCTGAGTTTCCAGACAATCTTTATTGAGAATTCAGACAATAACATCTGTATGGTGAGTTCACTCTGCTCTGCTTTCTCCCACTGATATCTGCAGCATGCAGTGTCCTTGGAGACATTTAATAATGTTTCTCTGCCAGCAAGCATGCTTTTTAAATGCTTAACCCTTTATGCTCTGACTCTCAGCATCTTCTCCAACAATTCCCCCTTTTTTGATTTTTGTCCAGGGTGATTGTGCCTGTCTTAGGTTGCCCTCCTCTGAAGGTCTTACCCATCTCTGGCCACCAGCCAGGCTGCCATGGACAGGGGTTCAAGAGTCAAGGGTTTTAAGCAGAATCAAGTTATTGGCATGGCTGGTCTTTTCAGCCCTATTAATGTGAATCAGCAGGGATTTGCAAATGTCTCCTAATACAGTTAAGAGTAGCAGAGCACCAATGATCACCACACTGAAGGTAGCAAGTACAGAGGTTAATTTCCACCAATGTAAAGGGTTTATTTTATTCAATTTTTCTGTCACTGATTGCCAAAATTCACTACCTGGAAGCATAGTAAGTTGATTTTGAGACATGCTTAAAATTTTCTTTTGCAAATCTGTAATTCCTATAGATAAATTTGTGTGGTGACCTATTAAATGATTTGTAATTTTTTCCCATTCAAAATGGGAATCATTGTATAGGAGAGGAGTGATACAAAAAGCACTTTCATTCCAATCAGACTTCAAATCTTGTTTTAAATTTAGATTATATATACCTGATCTCCCATTTGTGTAACAGACATTTCTAAGTCATTATGCCTATTATTAATTTGCTCATCTATATATACCTGACTATGCCATAGCTTACTAGCATTATGATGCCAATTTTTAACATATTGTTGTGTTTGGATATTCTCATGTAGAGCAGCTCCTACTACAGCAGCAGTGGTAATAATATCTATAAGCCCTAATGCAGCAGCTATAATTAATCCAATTAAACATCTGATTCTTTTCAAATAATGATTTAGAAAGTGCCAAAGTATTTGGCTCTCAGGGGAAGACTGCCAGCAGAGATTCATGTGACCTGGAAGCCATATTCCACAATGCTGTCTTCCCATTAGAACTGCAGTAGAACTCTCCTGTAAAACAGATTCTGATACACAAGTGTGAAAGGAGCAATTGGTGCAGAAAAACCATGTTTGATTAATGCTCACTGTTCCAACTATAAACACAACGGGATCCCGTACACATATTTTAAGAAATTAAATGGATTTTCTTTTTAAACTGGTAATATTAGTTTTACTCCCTTGCCATTCAAAAATTGGGCTAGTTCCCCAAAATAATTTTTAGCTTTGTTAAGTTTAGTGTTCCATAGTTGTGGGATAAATCTTCCCTGATGAGTCCAATTTAGTGACATATTTATACTTATGACATCCCCAAAATTGCAAAAATAATGATAGCTTTCATTAGTTGTTTTTGTTGAATTACTAATTTTTCAACTTATGGCTGTGTTTACATTAGGTTTTGGTATCCCTATAAGGGCCTGATTCTTTACAATTCTATAGGAATTATTAAAGAGCACAACCTCAGATGAAACATGGCATGTATGCCATTTATCACTTTGTACTATGATTTTGTGACTGTATACATGGATCAATGGATTCTATGCAGATAGGTCATTCAAAAAAAGGCAAGGTTAAATTTTCAATAAATTTCCCTTCCTCCTCAGGTTTTAGAGGAAGGTGAGAATCAGTGGGCCCAGGAAAGTGAAATGACTAATTAATATAAACAGGGTAGGATTTGTCCCCCTAAGTGAACAATTCTAAAAGAGGTGAATTAGTAATATAAGCCCAATGTGTATAATTATGTGAAGGTGCACTACTTACTGCTGTGGTTGTCAAGGTAAGCATAGCAAAGAATAACTGTGTTAGAGTGACATTCTGACTTTTATAAGTTACCATCTTTTTTGTTTCTTGTGTCAGCTTCTTCGGCTTGTTTATGTCTAGGTTTCAGACATTTGGACAGGACCCAAAGCTGGTTTCCTTTATCTGTAATGATAAGAGCAAAACCTCGACCCTATATCCTAACTTAACTTCTGCCTTTTCCCATTTATTATTACTTTTATGCTTTTTATAAACTAGTTTTTGTATTTTTGCCTGATTTCTGCCAGAAATGCTCTGCTGCTGATGTATATGATACTGACCTTTGGCTTAAAATAATGCTTGATATAATTGTTCTTGCACTTCACCATTTTCCCTTTTTTTGTTGTTGTAGCATTTATAAATAGAGGTTTAATTGTTAATTTTTTATGATAAGTATACATACGTTCACATGCTTACTAAGTCAGGGGATATATTGATATTCTTGGTTTATTTTTGGCTAAAGTCTTAAATAGATACAGGATAAATGTTAATATGTATATTAATTTAATAAGCTTATACTGACAATTAGGGTGAGAAAAATAAATAACGTAACTAATTAAAAGATTAAGTCAATATTGAACAAAGCTACAGAATGACAGATAAATAGAGCAGTCATATATATATATATATATATATATATATATATATATATATATATATACTTACCAATATTTAGCGTTTAGATGAGAAGTGTTGAAGTAGCAACTGATACTAGAGTTTTGGTTGACTGTGCTTAGGATTAATGAACTTGATATTATAGATGCCAACTTGTGAGTATTTTGCTAATTCCCAAGGAAGGGACCAGCCCCCTCAGGAAGGAACACAAAACTCCTTGAGCAGTACATTTCAAGGTTTATGCATTAATCCCTGGGAGAGTGACCATCTCCCCCAGGGAGGAATACAACACCCATTGAAACGCATTTTATCTTTTTTAATTTATTACAAAATATCCTTGATGTACTTACGATTTTAATTTCCAATATTTTTCCTGAAATGTGAAAAGTGTTAACTAGCAAGGCATTGGTTTGTAGGTTAACAAAGTTTTCTGTATGATGTTTTACTTTAGGTTTGAACACTACTTATCAAACTTTTTCTTAATACTTTCTGTTTCAGGACTGTTCAATTTCAAAACAAGCGATTTATATATATATACTTAATAGAACACCTTTATGTGTAACACACAAGTCATTAAATTACTTATGTATGCAATGTAGTGTATTAAAGTTTTGATTAGTATTTAAGTATATTATACACCATTCCTAACTATAGTAGATTATACAACAACAGACATCCAATAAATAAACTTATTTTTTATACACTTAAGATTTTTAGTAGCATGATTAGAATGATCTCAATTTCTTTATTTTGTAAAGTTTAAGGCATAGTTTAAAACAAATTAGTACTTTCTATTTGGGCTGTGGGGTAATACATTAACTTGTAACTTTAATACTTGCATTGCTTTTGTTATTAACATTATAATTAGAATTGTGGCTGTTGCTGACAGTGTTGAATATAAACCTAATAATTGTTAGCTATTTTACAGGAAGGTGAATATGGACTGGCTTGACTTGTTTAAGAAAATATTAAAGAAAGCTTTAGCAAGTTTTAAAACAAAGTGATAGTAGCATAACTGGATATTATTTTTTTTAAAACAAACTAGCAATATTTGGGACCACTACATGCGGCAGGGGTGTTATTTTATTTTACTATATTTTCTGTTATACACTACCCTGGCAGCCTCTAATGGCTGCCTTCCTTTTGTGATTATAACTAAAAATTATGATTAATAACATTATATTTTATTTAATATTATATTGAAAAATTATTATATTTTCAGAAATGTTATACACTTTTAAAGTATTCATATGAACTTTTTATTCATATAACTTTAGTTGTTAAAAAATTAGAAAATTTCTTTTAATTATACAACAATTTTAAATACTTCATTCAACTTATATCACATGAATTTAACTATTTTTAGTATTTCATCTTTTTTTAGGTAAAAGTCTAAATCATTTGTAACAGTTTGAAATAAAAGCTACTTTTCAGGATTTGATTTTGAGAAAGCAGGTTTGAACATTTTGTTCTTTTTAAATGTGATAAGACCTGTTTCTCCATGGGAACGATAAGGTTAAAGTAAAAGAAGCTATTCTAATAAAACAGACTTTTTAATTGCATAATGATTATTTAGGAGAAAAACTTTGTAAACCTCTAGTAAAACAGACTACTGACTTAAAAAACTCTGAGAAAGAATAAAACTTCAACTTTATATTATTACATTGTTTGACATTAAAGCTTTTAAATTTTTTATAGATTGCTTAAATTTTACTTAGCTTTGACCACAAAAATTCCTTTTTTATGTCTCACATTTTACTTTGTTTTAATAACTAGTTATTTTATTTTAGGATAAAATTACTTTCTTCTCTTTAATAATAAAAGCACATTTTATATACCTTCCATACTTAAGTTATTACAATGATTTTGGAAACTATTTCCAAACAAACTTCTGACAACATATAATTACCATCAACATTAAACAAACTTTTTAGAATAATAATTTAATTTGAGTATAACTATTTTTATTATTTTAAACTAATATCCATATTTATTTATTAATATAAGTGCTTATATAATTTTTGGCTATTTGAATAGAGCTCTTATAATAATCTTCATTTATTAATTTAATATTACCATCCAGAGGTATTAAAATATACACTGACACTGAGCAAACAGACAAATACAAAAAGAATTATGACACACTAACAAAAACATAAAATTTACTAATTTTACCCATAATTTTTACTCATTGGGTATGGCTGTTTTCAAGCCCTTCATCATTTCATATTTTTGATTTTACTGTTTTTAAGGTTTTCTCTGGAATCTGTGTTCTTGTTATTTGAAACACTTTTGTTCATAATTAGCAACCAGCTAGGACAACTTAAACAGAATAAATAGATAAGCTATAATTTAGCAGTTTATACAGATATTTAACATGTATTTTTTAGATTATTACTCTTTAGGAGTACACTTAGGCTCAGAGTTTTGATTTCTGGGATAAGTCCTTTAATTCCTGTTTTTATTTTCGGTATATTCAATGAAGGGGTAATAAACTTAGTTTCAGCTGAGGAAGAATCGACAGCTGTACTGCTTTTGGTAACTGCCTTAAGTTCTGTTACAGGCCAGAGTGAACTGTTCTGTTGCTGACTGGGTAGATTCGAGCAAGGCTGGAAAATGTGTTCATATTATTTGTTTGAGGGCCTTGAGCAAGGCCTGCTTAGAAGTTTCCCAACTTATTAATGGGACTGCCATTTTTATGATATTTAGAATGGCATTCTTTGACCCAGTGTAATCCTTTTTGGCATTTCGGACACACACGAGTTGGTATTGATTTATTATTGCCACTAAATGGAGCTTTAGTGACTAGTTTTAGCCACTAGTTTTGGCTTGGCAATTTGTTTTCATATGACCTGATTTCCCACATTTAAAGCAATTTAAATTATTAATCAGAGGACTACGTCCCTTTAGAGCAGCTGCAAGAAGGTTCATGTTATAGGTATTAGGCCCAATGTTTTGGCATATTTTTATATAATCCTGTAAACTACTTCTATGTGTCTTTATTGGACATAAACCTTTTTACACTCACTGTTAGCATTATCAAAAGCCAATATTAGAATAAGCATTTCTTTAAGATCAGATTGAGTTACTATCTTGTTGACTACATCTGCCAGCCTTGGTGGCTCAGGAGGTGGTGGCGTAGGCCATTCATCAACCTCCTCAGAAATTAACTCCTTATGTCCTGGAGAATCCACAGGGATTGGAGAGGTAGACACATCAACTTTATCAGGACCGGAATCTTGTGGCAAGTCCTCCTCACTCTGGAAAGGTTGTATAGCCAGAGCAATTTGCTGATAAGCAGCCCACACATCAGCCAAGACAATTTCTCCATGCTGATGAGCTCATCTAAGAGCCTTCCCCACATCCTGCCATACCTTAGGATTTAATTGGTTTCATTTCGAAGGGGAAAACCAATAACAATGCCACTGTATCAAGCGTAACAGGTCCCGTATGACATGCTCTTTAGCCCTCACCCCTGAACTATGCAAAAGGGATTTTAAAATTCCCGCATACTCATCAATCCCTGACGGGGAATTACCCATGATCTCTGCTTCTCCCGAGGGCTCTGTGAACCAACCGTGCAGTACTTAAACCTCCATTTGGTCAACCCAATTCCCAACTCACCTCGAGCCCCACATTTTGGGTGCCAATATGTTGTTATCAGTGTGAGGCGCAAAGGAAGAGTCAGACAAGTTGATGTAGTTGAAGCAGAGGGCTGCAGCTCGCTCAGGCAGAAGAGCACCGAGGTTGCTGTGACCCTATCTTTTATTCACTCATTATCATAGCATCTAAAAATAGCTAGGCTTTATTATTATGGTTTTTAAGCAGTGATTCTTTTCTCATGCAAACACATTGACCTTCCTACTTATACTCCCTATTCTTTTAGAAAGATAGGGAACTGTTTTCAGTTCCCATTATGTTTCTTTCCCACATTCTGGTTAGACCAGGAACTGCGTTCAGTTCCAGGCATGCGTTCTCGCCTCGTGGGTTCATCTGAAGTTCATTTAGCTGTCTGTTTCTTCCTTCAGATATGATTTTAAACCTTTCAGATTCAATATGATCTATGTTCCCAAGACATCAAGTTACCAGTGACTTTTAAATGTAACTTTTTGTTCTTCCAAATATTTTATAATAAATACACTTTAAATATCATAAGGGATTGTTTTATTCTGCTATTAAAATATTCATTTCATTTTGATGTCAGAAATATATTGTTATTGAGAAAAATTAGAAAAACTTACAAGTATTAAGATGAAGGTAAGAATCATCTGAAAATTTTCCATTTAGTGATAGGCATTATTCATATTCTCGAGTGTTTACTTACTGGCTATTTTATTTGCACACCTGCATTTACACATGCACACACAGAAATACACACTTGAAACCATGAAGGGACACATCTTAATTGTTCACCCCTTGCTTTCCATCCTCCTCTGCCACTCTCCAGAACCCTACCATTGTCTCTTTGGCCAATGGTGCCACCACCCATCAGTTCCCCATGCTAGGAATGTGGATTCACGTCTTATGACGTCTTCTCCCTCTCTCTCTCTTTTCCTGTCCCCCTGTTCCAATCTTTTGAAAAATTTTGAGGTATATTTTACCTCAGAAAAATTTTCAAATTAGTTTCATCTTCTCTGTTTCTATTGCCACAGTTAAAAAATAAAACCCTGATCTCCATTCTCATTGAGCAATGCCACAGTTCCCTGAAAGTGTTCTGTTCATTTGCACACAGTAACAAGGACCTTCCTATTTTTCATGCTATTCCTATGCCTAAAATTCTCTACTGATTCGGTATTACTGAAAAATAATAGTTATCACCTATTGGGGTTTCTTACATTATGCATATATTATTTACACAAAACCCTTGCAAGGTAAGCAGTATTACCTTCATGACACAGCTGTCATGACTTGAGACTCAGAGCTGTTGGTATTTAGTAAGAGAGAGACCATGGCTCTAACTCAGTCTCTGTGGTTTGGGGCTTCTGGTGTCTCTAGAAACAAGTCTGCCTAGATGACAAGGTCTTTAAAACTCCCCACAGTTGGACCCAACTACTTTTTCCATCTCATGAATCATCACTCCCCTACATCAAGCTCTGTGTCACCTGGCCTCAAGGAACTTCTCACAGGTTTAATTTCATGCCTGCATGCCTTTGCAAATGTGGGACTGTTTCCTGCCTAAAAACTCCTATTTATCCACAAATTCTCAGTCGAATGTTACATCTTTTGGGAAGCTTTTCTCTGTTTCTTGAACGTTGAATGCTTCATCCTTGGTGGTTCTCTACAGCACTTTATTTACTCCAAACTCATGACACATGGCAACATGCTATGATGCACTTGTTTACATCTGTGTTTGCAGTGCTGGACCTGAGCTCCCTGCAGGCAGGAGCTGGTGTTTCTCAAAGATGAGGGCACTTTTGGAACGATAGAGCAGTGTCTGAGCATCAAATGAGGACTTAGTGGGGCACCACTGAGACCATTCCTACCTGCTAGACAACTTCCATTGCCTCCAAAGTGTCCTGCTTTCCCACCATAGAGTTCTTCCTGGACCACCGCTCATCCCATCATTTTCCTGCTGAAGGCACAATGGCTCCCCATAAGACTTATCTAGATGCAGTTCCTCTGCTTAGCATTCCTTTGCAGATCCCGAATAACCTGGCCCCACTCCTTTATCCATGGGGCCTGGCAGATTTGCTAGTGGAAATTTTCCCATTTCTCCTGCATGCATTCTAAATTCAGACTTTCTAAGGGGACCTGCCATCTTCATCTGAAACATGCTATCTCACGTCTCAAAGCAGAGTTAATACGGCAGTCTCTCCAGGCCCTGTAGGTGAAAGAGGAGGCCTTGTAGGAAGAGGCAGGTACCAGTATGGGACAGGGTTCGTGAAGAAGGTCCTGCCCCACCTGTGGCCTTCTGGTGGGTTTTCTGTGGGTTTTTCTCCCTGAAGCTAAGGGGAAGGAGTGCCTGCAGAGAGGAGCTGACTTTGGCCCCCTAGCTGGGTATCCTCCCAGCCCCTGGCTTGCTGAGCAGCAGCATGCTATCGAATTAGGGAAGGAGCTTTGGAGGACATGATGGGGTTGGGCCTCAGGTGGAGAAGAGCCACACCTGCTTCCTCGAGCTACTGCTTTCCAGGGGAGTGGGCGATGGATCCCACTCGTAGGTACAGGCCCTGGTGTCATGGGGGCAGATATTAGGGTCCTGAGGGCATCAGGAGTCAGGATGACACCACCAGCAGAGAGGTGACTGCATGGTGAAGTGGAGTGGGGGGCCCAGGCTCTGGGCACTGGCCACCACCTTCTAAATTAATCACAACAAGAGCTGGAGGAAAAGGCACCACCAAGGAAAGGAGGACATGCCACCTTACAGCGTGCCGAACCTTCCCCTCTCACCACCGCAGTACCAGAAGGGACGAGGAGGGCACTGGGCAGAGCCCTGGACCAACACTAGCACTGGCTCTCAAGCTGGGGTTGAAAGAAGAGCTTTGACGTGAAATGTGACCCAAGCATAGGTAAAGAGGCCTTTGTATATAAATTACACTTCAGCCAAAAAGGCAAAGACAATAAATGGTTCTACTAACCAGAAGAATATATTTAAAAACTAAAAGTACTGACAAGTTAGGTAACCCGATAAGAGCAGTTAAGGAGGTCTGCTGTACTGTGGGAACGGGGTCAGCAGGCTCGGTTTGTGGCATTGCCCCAAATACAGGCTGTTTTGCATTTACACTCCATACATGGACTCTTCTTGGTAAATCTACATTCCATTAATTCCTGCTAGATTTATACTCAGCTATAATTGGATGCTCAGCCATCTAATGGTTGGGGGTTGCTTTAGGCAGCTTTTCTTATTGTACTGGGAAGCTCCAGGCTCCTCTTTCTTTGCTTGTACTTGCTATACTTCCCTGGTTTTGTAAAGCAGCAGCCTGCCTGCCTGCCTACCTGCCTTCCTGCCTTCCTTACTTCCTTCCTGGCTGCCTATCTGCCTTCCTGCCTCTCTGCCTCTCTTCCTGCCTTCCTGCCTTCCTGTCTTCCTGCCTTCATTCCCTCCTTCCTTACTTCCTGCCTCCCTGGCTGCCTGCCTGCCTGGCTGCCTTCCTTACTTCCTGCCTCCCTGCATGCCTGCTTGCCTCCCTGCTGCCTGCCTCCCTGCCTGCCTCCCTGCCTCCCTGCCTGCCTGTCTGCCTGCCTCCTTGCCTGCTTGCCTCCTTTCCTGCCTGTCCGCCATCCATCCTTCCTTCCTTCCTCCCTCCCTCCCTCCCTCCCTCCCTCCCTCCCTCCCTTCCTTCCTTCCTTCCTTCCTTCCTTCCTTCCTTCCTTCCTTCCTCCCTTCCTTCCTTCTTTCCTCCCTCCTTCCCTCCCTCCCTGCCTTCCTGCCTGCCTCCCTGCCTGCCTTCCTGCCTTCCTGCCTGCCTGCCTGCCTTCCTTCCTTCCTGCTTGCCTGCCTCCCTCCCTCCCTGCCTGCCTGCCTTCCTGCCTTCCTGCCTGCCTTCCTTCCCTCATTCCTTACTTCCTGCCTCCCTCCCTCCTTCCCATCTCCCTCCCTCCCTCCCTCCCTCCTTCCCTCCCTCCTTCCCTTCTTCCTCCTT
>JAKSZT010034994.1:0-10813 GCA_026826555.1 Tolypeutes matacus | reverse complement strand
AACATTGGTGTGCATATATCTGTTTGTATTTTTGTTTTCAGTTCTTCTGGGTATATACCCAGTAGTGGAATTGCTGGATCATACGGAAGATCTATTGCAAGTTTTCTGAGGAACCGCCAAACTGTCCTCCACAGTGGCTGGACCATACCGCAGTCCCACCAGCAGTGGATGAGGGTTCCTATTCCTCCACATCCTCTCCAACATTTAGTGTCTCCTGTTTTTTTAATAGCTGCCATTCTGATGGGTGTAAGATGGTATCTCATTGTAGTTTTGATTTGCATTTCCCTGATAGCAAGTGATGTTGAGCATTTTTTCATGTGCTTTTTAGCCATTTGTATTTCTTCCTTGGAGAAGTGTCTTTTCAGGTCACTTGCCCATTTTTTATATGGGTTGTTTGTCCTTTTATTTTCGAGATGAAGGATTTCTTTATATATGCAGGATTTTTTATTGAACATTTATGCAATCTAAAGCTTTTTTAAAAATAAAAAGTAAAAAAAAGAGAGCATTTCAATTCCATAAATGTTTAAGATAATAATATAATTATCAATAATATATTATTGAAACAGATGTCTATAGTAATTTAAATATTCAATATATTATAATTTTGAAAATTAAAGTTTTCCAACAAATTGTACCATATTAATCTCTCTATACTTCATTAAAGACTGCAAAAGCCATAACTGCTTTATCAATTGCCCACATTCTCTTGTCATTCTTCCCATTTATTAATTTTTTATATTTTTTATATTCCTATCTATTTTATATACTGAGAAATGTTTTCATTATAATTTTCTAAATAACTAAATTTTCCTTTGACTATAAAGTCTAGAACACATTCCATTTATTTTTTATTTCAATGTATATATTTTGTTTCCAAGACTTCTGTTTTTGTTTATTTCATATACACTTTTCTCCATACAACCTGGTTTGTTTCATAATTTCTTGTTGTAAAATAGAAGTTATGCTTTCATTATATTAAATGTAAATGTATATTTATGAGTGCATACATGTGCACATATGTGTATTTGTTTTTTAAGACTTCTCTGATTCGTGAAACTAATTGTGTTGGGTTATTTTTCTTGTGTATAGACTTAGCTATGTGTTTTATAATATTGTTTTATAGTTTCCTTTGCATGGTATCTACTGGGGAAAGCAAGAACAGCATAACAGTCATCCATCAGCCCTCACCTATCACCCCTATACTTCTGTATTGTTTGCAGAAATTTTAATGTGTTTCCATTCTGCAGCATGATAGGTCTACTGGAGCAACCTGAAATCAGGAACAAGCAGTTCTAGCTGCTTATCATGTTCCCCTTGGATGTATAAATATCCTGTCCTTGAGCAATGCAGATTCATCTCTCCTCTCTAATATGAAGGGAGACATGCAGAGCTGCCATCCACTAACCTGGATGCAAGCAGCTGGCCTCCTCTGGATACTGGTAACAATGGGATCTCTCCTCTTTTCTTTAAGACTCATGGTGCTGTGTAAGTAATACAGAAGTAATTTGCTGCAACTTTCTGTTGTTCCTGGTCCTGTGTCCCACTGACACATGATACAACTCACTCCATAATCTCTCTCTCTTTCAAGATGCACACACATGCACAAAAACCACACGTTAAACTCCAGCTCTTACCATCTATACTCACCCTTTCTGTCAAATAGCTTTATAACTTTCTCTGAGTAGACACTTGGAAGTCCAATTGAAAACTGGTTCTTCTGATTCATGATTTGAATATTGTTCCCCATGGAGATATTGGGAATATGTTAAGTCCACAGATCCAGGATATACTTTGGTTCTCTTTCTAGCAATAATACTGAGCCCTAAACCTTTAACTTCTCCAAACCCAAATCTCCCAATAAAAGTTTAACTACAAATCTTAATTTATTATACCCTTTTAAATAGGGCAGAAGCCACTGTATCTTCTATTTTCTTCCCTAGACTCTTGCTCCTGTCCTCTATCTTTTACATGGCCTTGATATTCATCTTTATTTCTAAGAAAATATTCTATCCTGCTTCTGATGGCAGAGTGAGCAGTCCAGTAATAAAACCCAACCACTCTGTAAATTCCCCCCTCTACTTCTTATTTATAGTGATACTCACCTAGAGTTTTCTGTCTAAATAATGTTTGTCATCATATGTAAAAGCCCCTTCATTTAATATAAATATTTTTTGTATTTTGTTTGTGTCTGCAACAAGAGTTGTTCATAATTATTTTCTGTCATATTCACAATGAAGTTTCCTCTATTATTTTGTTTTGTGGCTTAAAAGCATGACATTACATTTATCAACATTCTATGGGGATAAAATAATATTTTATTGCTATTTTTAAATTATTTTCTATGTGTAAATTATGTAAGTGATCAGTTATTCATATATTTGTTAGCCATTGGAATACCCATGGCTATGATTTTTCTAATCAATTGCTGATTTCTGGCTTGCTTTCCTATAAGCTAATTATAGTGTTTATTATACAATGTCCTTGACACTTTTAAGATTACTTTTATTCTTATTATGAAATAGATTATACAAACAAGTGTATAGATCTCCCCTTCTGCCAGGGCAGCCTTTGAAGGGGCAGCAGCCATGGCTCTGCATATCCCCATGGTCCATGGGCCTTAATAAAGGCCATAAGGTGATTAGGAATGTGAGGAAGCCAAGACACAGTCTCCATCATGGGTAATCTAGGCCAGTAATTATAATGTTAGCAGACCATGCAGCTCGTCAGCTGCTCGATTTTGCCTAAAACTGGATATCAACCTTTTAAACAATGTGGTAAATTGCTTATACCATGGAAAAGGAAGCCAGCATGGCTCAAAAAGTTATGAAACATTTCAAGGAGCAAACTGCTGCATAGACAAGAGTCAACACAATTTTGGAATTTTCACAGAATATGAACACAAAATATTATGGACTACAAATTTTGGAAAATGTGATAAAAACAAGGTGAAAAGTTCTTCCAAGAAACCAATATAAGGGAATACATTGTTGGCTTCATCAAGATGTGATATGATTCAACTTGTATAGTGAAGGAGAAGGTGTATATCAGAAAATTAAACATGATTCTTGTTCAGATACAGAAAGAATGGCCCAAACATTTGTCAGTGTTTATAAGTAACATTATAGTGCAAGTAGAATGTTATCTCATATTATGAAATAATATGGTAAAATTCCCCAAATTTATTAAAAAGTTATTTAATTCATGCTTGAGACCAATGATGGACTAGGATGTGACTTGCAATACTTTCATTAAAATAGCTAAAAAATACCTCAGGCATTTCATTCAGGTTCAGGTTGGAGAAGTAATGCCTTTTATTGGTGAGATTTTGAACAACCTTAACACTATAATCTGTGATCTTCAGCCTCAGCAGGTTCATACAGTTTATGAAGCTGTGCAGTACATGATTTGTGCATAAACAGACCACACAATACAAAAACATTTGATATAAAAATGCTTGCCACTTCCTAATCATGGCATAATCCAGTACACTACCAAAAAAGTGGATACATAAAGATCCTAAAATAGTCAAGCAACTTGGTAGAATATTGACACCAAATGTGAGAGCTTGCAAAACTCTTGGTCAACCCTCTATAAATCAACTTGAAAGAATTTATTTAGATATGCTGAATGCATACTAGTGCCTCAGTGAAACTATTTCTTCATCTATCCAAGCTAATGGTGAGATGAAAACAGTTAATTTTATACAGTGCATATGTGTGTGCTATCATTTATCACCAACTTTTTGTTTACCTCAATGAGGAGTGTTGCTAATTTATGGGACTTCATTAAATTAAAATGAAATTGTTAAAATATTTATTCTGTTAGAATAGGCTGGAATTTTAAAATAATTCATTAAAAAGCAAGCAAAACAAAATTCTGGGTTTTGAAATGACTTAGACTAATTCACATTGTTTATGGAGCTGTAGTCCTTTAAGAATACTGCTTATGCAAAATAAACTTGGTTTATATATTTTAAAAAGGATATATATTTAATATATTTTAAAATTAAGTAAAATGACACCCTATAATCACCATACATATAGGAAATCTACATCAACAGCTCACTCAAAATATTGGTGGGCTATTCCTGCCTTCCCCAGAGATCTACAACATCCTAAATTTTGTTTTAGTCATTCCCATTTTTTTTCTTTATCCATTTCTCTAATTCAGTTTTATTTCAATTTTCTGCTATTATACACAAGGGTCCAAATAGTTTATTTGGACAAGTTTCTTTCTGAAAACAGAAATTATTTTAGGGTGAACATATAGGACATAAATAAATGGATCGCAAAATACTTACCAGCTAATTCCTAAATGTTTTCCAAAGCAAGTGTGCAAATTTATACTCCTACAACTAGTGCATCATATTTTATATTATTTTCTATCCTTATCCAAATCTGATGTATACTTTTATAGATATTTGCCAAAATTACAAGTATGGAATACCATTTATTCCTTTGTGTTTAATGTCCATAAAAATTAACAATACAAGGAATCATTTGATATGTTTATTGATTATCCACATTTTCTATTAACTGACTGTCCATACCTTTTGCACATTTTTCTCACTGTGGGCTGTGTGTCTTTATAATTTCTAAAAGGTTATGTACATGTAATCCTAGCCATCATTTTCATTTATTTTTACATATTTTGGAATTTCTCTTTTTACATCTTCTTATTTTCAATTTAGAAGACTAGTTCACATTTTTTAAATACCTAATCCTTAATTGTTTCCATCTTGGCAAATATTCATTTTGTTTCAATTTATTTATGGTGGCATAAAACATGGTCACTTAATAAACCATATGTGAAAATACAATGTGTGTATATGTGTAAGTGAATTTTTCAAATCCTTTTTAGCCTTAATTTTTGTGTCCAAGGACAGTTTTTTGTTTGTTTCCCCAACACTGTATGATGAACAATATATTGTAAAGGAAAAGTTAAAAGAAAGTGAACACCTCTATAACTACCACCTACATTATATGACTAACATTTTGCTCTATCAGATATTCATATATTCATCAAAATCTTTTTCCAACCATAAATCTACCTTATTTATTTTTATTTACTTCAAAGTAAGTTTCAGATATTGGTGCACATAACTGCTTAACCATGAACATGAGTGTGCATCATTAAGTAAAGTGTTTATGGTTTCATAAATCTTTTTTTTTTTCTTTTTTAAGAACACAAAATTACATATATTATTTTTGGTTGAATACACAAATAGAAGTGTACCACTCAATCATTTTTGACAAATGTATACCATCCATATAAGATGTTGAAATTATTATCCTGCAGAAAATGCCATCCTCTCACACCCATTCCAGCCAATCCCTGCCCAAGCACCACAAATCCAAACACTGTTCTGGCTTTTTGTACCATGCATTAGTTTCTTATTATAGAGACTTATGTAGAGAAATCCAACAGTATTTACTATATTTTGTAAGATTTCTTTCACTCAGAATAATGTTTGTGAAATCCATACTTTTGCCTGTGTTAATAGCTGATTGTACTTTTTATTCAAACTTTATTTTTGAAATAATTATAGACTGATATGTAGTTCCAAATTATAATAGAGATCCTTTGTACCCTTTGCCAAAATCCTCTCATTTATAACATCCTGCAAACTATATGATATCAGAATCAGTATATTTACATTGACAAAATCTACAAATCTTGCTGAAATTTCTTCATTTTCACTTGTCTCCTGTCCTGGTTTGAATCTTTTGTGAACCTCAGAAAATTATGTTCTTAAGATTATTCAATTTGTGCATGGAAGCCTATTATATATGAGATCTTTTGGTTAGATTCAGTTAAGGGACATTTTGATTAGATTGCTTTTAGTAGATCACTTCAGTTAAGGGCCTTTGATTAGATTGTGGGACCCAAGGTGGGTCTTAATCCTTTTACTGAAGTCCTTTATAAATGGAGGAGACACACAGTAAAAGATAGCTGATATTTTACCCTGCCATATAAAAGAAGGCTCTAGGATTGCATACAACTGCAGAAAGACAGAGAAACAAAGAGTCTGAGACAGAGGCTAGAGGCTGGAATTAGTGAGATAAATACCAAGGAGATTATAGACAGCCATGTGCCTGATCACCCACAGCTAAGCTTGGAGAGAAAGTGAGCTTAAAGGGGAATATAGGGACCTTGGCAGAGACTGGACTCCATTTTGCCTTGCTACATCCCAGGACTCCAGGATCACCAACAGCCAACCTTGGTGAGATAGCATCTCTGATGATGCCTCAATTTGGACATTTTCACAGCCTTGGAACTGTAAGATTTTCCTGTAATAAATTCCCATTATAAAATCCAACCCATTTCTGTCATTTTGTTCCCAGCAGTTTTAGCAAATTAAAACATCTCCTGTATGAGTGTGTATGTGCTTATTTTTGTGCAATTTTTGTCATAAGTGAAGGTCATGATACAGAACTGTTCTTTTCATGACAAATATCCTTTTATATCCAGACTGATATCCTAACTCCTCCAGTTCCTGGCAATCACTGATTTCCTCCCAGCTCAATAATCCATCATTTCTAGAATTATGCAAATAGAATCAACATAATATGTGATCTTCCTAGGTTGGAAGATTGGAAGAGAATTAATATAATTCTCTAGATACCTATCCAAATTTTTTCATGTAACAATAGTTTGATTATTTTTCCTGTTGAGTAGTTTTCCATGTTATTGATTTACCAGTTTTTTGAATAAGAATGAGGAACATATATAACTTTACTTTGTTCCTGATCCTATAAGAAAAGCAGCTTTCAGGATTAGGTATGAGTTTATTTGTATGTTATGTTTTATTTTTTAAATAATCTCTATCAAGTTGAGGTGTTTTGGTTTTTTTTTAAATCATAATAGATGTTGGGTGTTATCAAATGCTTTTAGTGTCAGATAATGTGATTTTTTTTTCTTCTTCAGTTTGTAAACAAGGGAGATTACACTGATAGATTTTCAAATGTTGAACCAGCCTTTCATATCTGAAATAAATCAACTTGGTCATGCTCTACAATTCATTTTCTACACTATTGGGTTCAATTGGCTAATATTTTGTAAAGGAACTTTTGGTCTAAGTTGAAGAGAAATATTGCTATGTAATCATCATTTTCTCTCTCCCTTTTTTGTAGTCTTTCTCTAGTTTTGGTAATACTGGCCATATAAAATGAGTTGGGATCTGAAGTGTTCTTTTCTTATACATTTTCCTCTTAATATAGCTTTATAGCTGTATTTCAAAAATCTTGATATGTCATATTTTCATTTTAATTTAGTTTTATGTAGTTTATTTAAACACACTCACAGATGAAGGCAAACCATAAGAATTTTTTTCTAGCAGATCTGTTCTTAAAGAATAACCACAGGAAACTGTAATTGGAAATTAAATGATAACAGAATAAGACTACAAACATCATAAAAAAAGAATAGGAATAAATATTAATTTTGAAAGATGGATTATTAGAAATGAATGTATTTTTGTAATAATTACTTTTTTATTTTTAAAGAAGCTTTAGATTACATAAATTTTACATAAAAAATATAAAGGATTCTCATATATCCCACTTCCTCTTCCTCCCACACTTTTTCTCACATTAACAATCCCTCATTACTGTGTTACATTTGTTACAATTCAAGAACACATATTGAATCATTGCCAGTAACCGGATAATAGTTTTGTAAGTTATGATAAAATATATAATTCACTTTATCCGTCATTGCAATGTAATGGAGGACAACTCCAATTTCCCCCAAATTCCCCCTTATTAAACTTAGTTTTTCCTCTCCCACCCCTCAGAATCTCCAGTGGCCACTGCCTCCATATCAATGATAAAAGTTCTTCCATTGCTATAATAACAATAAGTCTATAGTAGAATAATAGTAAGTCTATTTTGTCCATTGTACATCCCCTAATCTTGAGGATTTTGGGATGGTGATGCCCACTTTGCTTCTACCTGAGAAGCAGATTGATGCATGGGGCAGATTGATGAAACTTTCTTTCTTGCAGTTGTATGATCTCTCTGTTCCTTGGGAGGGGCATTGTGCATCAACATCATCCTCTTTGTTGTGCTGGGTGAGTCCAATGACCTGGATAGGAGGTGATGCGACTCTACTGAGATTCAGGGCCCAATTGGCACATGGACAGACCAAAGATTTAAGTCTCTGGGACATATATTTATCAATATAGTGCTAACTATAGGTTCAAAGAGAAGGGGCAAGAGAGTCATGTGTAGGGAAACAACAAATGAGTCTAACTCTGCCATACTAGGAAACATAAATTCCAAGGTAAGGCCTACTGGAAGGACCTCAAACTTCTGAGCTGTCTGTACTGCATATATTGTCTGGATGTCTCTAGAACCCTTGGGAGCCCCACTCTTTGTGGAAATATTTACTGTTTCCATCAATGATAAATACAATGAGTTTTCATGTCTAAGAGTTTTCAATGTGAGTCGGGAGGTCATTCCAGATGTTACATGTATGAACATCTCATCAGGTTCTCATTGAATACTGTGCAGTTTTGACCATGGTAGCTTTGTATTATGTTTTAAAGTCAGGTAATGTGATTCCTCCATTCTTTTTCTTTTTCAATATGTCTTTGGCTATTTGGGATCCCTTGCCTTTCTAAATAAATTTCTTAGTTAGCTTTCCCAAATCAGTAAAAAAATGCTGTTGTAATTTTTATTGGAATTTGTTAAATCTTTAAATCAATTAGGGTAGTTCATACATTTTAATGATGTTTAGTTTTCCAATCCATGAACAGGGATTATTCTTCCATTTATTTAGATCTTCTTGGTTTTCCTTTAACAATATTGTGTAGATTTCTGCATACAAGTCCTTTACATTATTGTTAAGTTTATTCCTAGGTATTTGATTCTTTTCATTGTTATTGTTAACGGAACTTTTTTCTTGATTTCCTCATCAGATTCCTCATTATTTGAATACAGAAATGCTACTGATTTTTGCACATTGACCTTATATCCTGCCACTTTACTAAACTCATTTGTCAGCTCTAGAAGTTTTGTTGTAGATTTCTCAGGACTTTCTATGTATAGAGTCATGTCATCTGAAAATAGTGAAATTTTTACTTCTTCCTTTCCAATTTGGATGACTTTTATATCTTTTTCTTGCCTAAGTGCTTGAGGAAGTACTTCTAACATAATGGTAAATAAGGGGGTCCTGCCCGGGGGTCTGTGCTGTGCACGCGTGGAGTGAAAAGCTTGGGACATCTATCTGCGCGGATAGGCGGCGTGGACTGAACGGTGGAGATTCATGAGTTTTGAGGCTGCCGTTGGAGGTTGGCACAGGCAGCTGAGCCCCGCGGTTAGGGAAAAAAAAAATAAAACGGCCATTTTGAGCAATGGGCGGGGCAAAAAAGTTTTATTTTCTGGGGATCTGGCTGCCTGGCGCCCCTTGGACCTTGTGTGAATAGAGCAAACGAGCTAATCAGCACCCGGTAAACCGGAGGGGGGATTTTGTTCAGGGAACGGAGCTGATTTCCCTAGCCACCCAGGGATAAGACCCGGGCCTCTGCGGAGCCAGGAGGAAGGGACACTTCCCAAAAAAGGGAGGGTTCGGTTGGAAGACAGGGAAGGGTATTTTATATTTTTAGACATTTATCTGGCTGCCTGCACCACCCCATAGCTTTGGGGAGCAGATAAGCCGACCTGAAGCAGCATCAGGCTGAGAGCAGACGCGAATCTGCACTCAAACTGATTTACTGAGCAGCCCGGTGATGCTGGAGCTCGGCGCCAGAAGGGGTGGAATCTGCCATCTTTAGCACTCCTCACTGACTAACATCAGAGCTTCAGTTAACCTGGGGAGTCCAGAAAGTGGAACATGCTTGATTAATTTCCATGGGCCCAGCTAGGGTCCCTTCCGTAAGGGGGTTGGTCTAGAGGAGGAATTATTTTGGGTCCTGCATTTGGCTAAAAAAAAAAAAAAAAAGTGAGGTCACCACAACAAATGAAAAATAAATTCTTTTAAATTTAGTTTAATAGCTAAAAGCTGCTTCAGGACCTGCATATAGAACCCTGTGGGGAAATTGATTGATAAACACAAGTAGGCAGGAACAATCCACGTGGACCCTAGGGGAATTATTGACCCCCTTTAGCTCTGTTTGACTGCTTGCCTGTGTGGATCTTTGGTTTCTCTCTGTTACTTTCTGGTCTATTGCTATTATTCCCGTTTTCCTCCCCCCTTCCTTTTTCCTTCTTTTTTTTTTTCTAATAGGTGCTGCCAGCTGGTCGCTTATTTGCTGGGCTTCTTATTCAGTAATTTGCCATTCGCTGTATATATTGATTCTGTATTACAAACTACCGCTTGTCCTTCCTGCATCCTTCTGCCTTCTATTTTCTGTTGTGGCTCTTAGAGACAACAGTTTTTCATAGGCCCACAACTTAAGGGTGTCAATTTCTATCCCATTTATTTTGTTTTCTTCTTCTTCTTTTTTCTTTTTTTTTAAATTAGTATTAACTTTTTCCTTTCAGAACCTTTCTCTACTATTTCTCTCCCTACTCATAATTCTAGCATTCTAAATCACTATATATATATATATTCCTCCATTTGTTTTCCCAGTCCATTGTAGGAACTCCATATTTTTTCCTAGTACTCTACACTGCCTACACAAGTTAAATATTCATCTCATTAAGTCTCATTTTGCCCCTCTTCTAACTTTTATCAATATTTCTATTATCCTTCTGCCTTCCTTACATCTTTTGATTCCTCTGGCCCTAACCTTTTGCCTTCAAGGGAACATAGAAAGAAGCAAGGAAATAAAATAAGAAGAAAAACTGCCAAAGAGAAAACTTAACTCACA
>JAKSZT010034993.1:0-13349 GCA_026826555.1 Tolypeutes matacus | reverse complement strand
AGGAAAGAGAACATTCCAGGGACATAGAAGATCAGAATAACACAAACATGGGATCCACACGTGCTAAAGGCTTTAAGTCGGGCCTTACCTCCTGGTACCTTCAATACTGCTTGGAGGATGAGGCCATAGGAAATGCCAATGGCCAGGACATCCAGTCCAACCACAAGCAGTGCCACTGCCAGCCCATAACCTCGGTTCACTGTGGCATCTGAGCAGACAAGTTTCACCACAGCCATATGTTCACAGTAGGCGTGGCCTATGACAGTCGCCCGGCAGAAGATGAGGCGCTGCAACAGAATGGGGAAGGGGGTAAGGAGAAGCAAGCCACGCACCAGCACTGCCATTCCAATGCGCCCTATGACCCCTGGATGCAGGATGGTGGAATGGTGCAGAGGGTGGCAAATGGCTACATAGCGATCCAGAGCCATGGCCACAAGCACACCTGACTCCATTGAGGAGAACGCATGGATGAAGAACATCTGGATCAGGCAGACACTGTATCCAATCTCATGGGCATGAACCAGGAGCACTGCAAGGACTTTGGGTGCAGTGGAGGAGGTCAGGACCAGGTCAATGGCTGCTAGCATGGCCAGAAAGAGGTACATAGGCTGGTGCAGGGATGGGTCAGTCCATATGATGAAGAGTATGGTAACATTGCCCACTAGAGCAAGGAAGTAAAGAACACCCAGGGGCAAAGCTATCCAGTGCTGGCTCTCCTCCAAACCTGGAATACCTACCAGGAAAAAAGAAGGCCGAGGTAGCCCCCAGCTGGAATTGCTAAGGGCCATCGCCAATGGCTTAGAGAAAGAAGAGGGAAAAGGAGCCAAAGTTATGATGTTCCCATCCCTGATGAGTTCTCACATTGTCCAGAGCTGGGTACCATCTTCTTGAGAAGAATAAAGGGGATTAAACTGCAACATGAAGGAATAAAATTAGATATTGGGAAAAAAACTTCCTTTGCTGGAGACAATTTTTAAAAGGCAAAGCATCCACATGATTGAATTAGAATTGGTCTAGTATCATCTAGAAATTTGAGTTAATGCAAGCTGCTTTTTGAGAGGTATTTAAACCCTACCACGCTATTACTTATGTCTTGGAACTGACAACTCTAAAAGATTCTATTTTATTGACCTCCTGCTTGGCATTATTGAATACTATAAACCAATTTGTTACATTTTAAAGTAGTTTCCCTGTTTCCTTGGCATATTATTAACTCTAAGGTTGTTCCTACTATGTCACCAGACCCATCACCTGAGTCCCTTTAAGTTCTTTGCTATCTGCCTATGCATTATATGTCGATGATTTCTGGGTCCCCTGTTCTCCACTCTTCCCTAGTGTCTACATTATCTCTGATTTGAGTTCATCTATTTCCGTGATTTTTTACTATTTACATACTTTCATTTAGTCAAAATCTACATTTCTAGGTAAAATAGCATTCTGAAACACAAGTCCATTTTCCCATTTGCTTCCTGAACATCTGTATGCTAAACCAACATATTCAAGACTAAATTAACTCACTTATCCTCTCCCAATATATTCTACCTCTGATTTTCCATACTTTTATGAATCCCATAGTTATTTACCTACCCAACTCAATACAGAACCTTAGAAACTATCCTTTACTCATGTTTATCTCTCATTCCTCTTATCCATTCACCATTTCCTATTCAATTTTTTAACCGCTCTAATCCATTCTTTTCCTCAACCCCCATTGCCACTGCCTGAGGTCACACCCCTATCCTCTCTATTCTTGATTGTTTCTTTAGATCTTTCTGCTTTTGCTATTAAGCACTTCCCAAAATATTCTCCACTCTAGAGTAAGAGATTTTTCATAAAATGGTGTTATCATGTCATTTCTATGGTTAATATCCTTCAGTAAATTTAGCCACAGAATAAAAATCGTACTTTTATGACTAGCATACAAGACTTTCAAAGACTATCTTTTGTCTATATCTTTTTTCATGCACTTAACATTCTCCTATGTTTGTTTTGCTTTAGCCAGCCCAACGCTTTTGGAGTTATATGAGTACAACATCTTTATTTTACATAGGACTTTTGCACATTCCTTCCTCCCCTGCTTTTACCTAAATTGATCTTTTTCATCTTTCAAAACCCAAAGTCCACTGTCTCCTGTCTCTCAGAAGGGCTCGTTGGCACAGTTAGGACCACTGTGAATGTGTTAGGAGTAATAAATGTATTATCCTCCTTTGCATGCCCATAACTTTCAGTTTTATATCCATTATAGAAATCCTTTCAGTGTCTTAATGGTTTGTTTCAAGAGAAGAGACCATATCCCATTATTTAAAATTACAAGCAAGCAAGCCAAAAAAAAAAAAAAAAAAAAAAAAACTACAAGTAAGCAGGATGGAAGATGCAGACTAGTGGGAAAAACACAAGCTTTGAAATCAGACAGACTTATGTTGAATTCTGGCCATTTCATATCTCAGAAAGAAACCTTGGTGTACTACTTAAACTATGAGTCTTGATTCCATCATCTGATGGTAAAAGTAATATCAACCTTACTGGTTTATTGTAAAGATTAACATAATTCAGATAAAAATTAATTAAGATAAAGTGCTGGTATATAGGTTATTTTTTCATTATAGCTCTCAATAATATAAACTTTGATAATAAAAGATGACAATATAATAGCATGGTCCTCTTTCATTTTTCCTTTGTCTCTACAACCCTGCTTCTCTGTTTCAACTTTTAATAAGTCTCTCTCTCATCATGGAATAATGATAATTCATCTCCCTGAAATCCCCATGTCAACACGATATGCCAAATAAATACATACTCTGTTTAAAAAAAAAAAAAAAAAAAAAGAACCCATGATATAGATGGATGATGGTGCTATTTACTGAGCATGAGAAGACTTAAGTGCAGCTAGGTTGGGAATAGTGGCAAGGGAGGGGAATATGTATTGTCTCAGGTAACTATTAAGAATCCCATGTTTCAAGTAGGCAATTGGATGTGTAAATATGGAATTCTGGGGAAAGCTCAGCCATGGATACATATATGGCATCAACTTTTATAGTATTTAAATCTGTGGGATGAGAGAGAGTGCAGATAGAGTAGAGCACCCAGTATAAGATTCCTAGGGCATGCCAATGTTTATAAATTGGGGAGAGGAGGAAGAACATGACAATCCTGGCTTTCTTGGTACTTACATTCTAGTACTAAAGACAGACTAAAACGTGAAAAAAAAAAGTGTTCCTTTTGGAGAGTACTAAGTGCTTTTGGGAAAAAAGTACAATCAAGGTAATAAACTGTGATTTAGAGTATGCATGCTATTTGAAACAGTATCCTTTGCAGGTTCTTCTCTTATGGGTAGTAAAATGCTTAGCACATGGTAGACATTCTATAAATATCTGTTCAGAGAATTAATATGTAAATGGATTCATTTAATATTTATCAGCTGCTTCCTGTGGTCTTGGATTACTACATGGACAATCAAGTTGGGTTTAATGATCCTTATCTATGGTAATTGCAATATCACAGCACAATGGAATAGAAACATGACAGAATTTTTATTTTTTCTCCACTTAATTGCTTTTAATTTACTCAATCAAATCTGCCTATCCTTCCCTTGACAATATCTCAGGCAGATTTCATAATTTTCTGGTCACTTTCAGTTACTAATAGTCCAAATAAGTTTGAAATGGCAACTTCAAACTCCATTAATGTCTCACCTCGTACCCTCCCCTGATATTAGGCTTGATCTGAGGAATAAGAGATATAATGTACTTTTTTCCTCTTCCATCTTTGAGTGGCGGTGGGTGTAGTCTGCTATAAGATACATTTTTCTCATTCCTTTTTCTTGGTTTGGCCCAAAGGTTCCCAACACATTCTCCATTTTCTGTTCTTAGTGTCTCAGTAATTTTTTCACAGCATCCCTAGTTGCCACCTTTTTCCTACTCCACTCTGTTTTTCATGAGACACTTGCTGTTTGTCACATCAATATTCAGAAACCAGCTTCACAAAGATATGATGGCATCAAGAGTAATTTATCAAGATCTAATGTTGAAATTGATAACAATTAAGTGGAGAAACAGTTAAGCTGGTAGTTCACATGATATGTGACAAAAAGTATTGCTGGGTTTCCCTAAAAATTGAAAGTATTCCATATCACCTCTGTGAGTTGCTTGAGGCACCTGGACACTTTGGTGCACAGTTTGAGAACCATGGGTCTAGCTCCTTTTTGGTTTTGATTTTATTTCTTTGTTGGGGGTTAGGAGGATGGAAAGCTTGTGGAAGTTGGAGTGTCTTACTTCATTGATCAGTTATTCGTTCTTTATCGCACTATGATTCTTTCTGTTGATGGAGGCCCCTGCTAATGTGGTAGATTTCTTGGTTAAATGTTCATCTTCATCCGGTTCCCCATGAACGTGGAGGACCTTTTTGAACAGGAGTAGGTTTTATTCCTTTGATCTATATTCACAGTATCCCTCAAGTGGCCATGTGGCTCTTGGGCATCTACATTTCACCTTCCTTTCTATCCCCAAACTCCCTATTTCTTCACATAAAGCCACGGGAACTCCCAGGGCCCATTTATGGAAGGCCTTGATGAACTAAAATGAAGAAAGGGATTGAAATGTACTTCTATCTGGATTTTAATCCCACCAGTCCAAAGGAGAGTTTTTGAGAGCATCAGCAGTAGCCTCCAAATTGTTAAATCCAGTGGACTTTTTCAGTTCTCATTTTAGCTTCTCAGCCACATTAGACATGCTTGACATCTTCCTCTTTGAAATACCATTTTCCCTTGGATGATCTTACTTCTTAATGTCTAACTTGGACCCCTTTTTTTGAACTCTGCAAATACTTACTTGACATCTCCATGTGGTATAATGAGCATCTCAAATGTGATGTATCTTCAGACCTTCTTCAGTTTTGCCAATCTCAGTTACCCTGACTCCTCTAAATCTTTTTTACCCAGGCCTTTTCATTCAACAAATTCCCTTAGTCTTACCTTCAAAATACATTCAGCATTTAACCAATTTTCACCACCCCCACTGTTACCACCCTTGTCTAAGCTACAATTGTCTGTTGTCTGCAATAGTGTGATAGCCTCATGACTATTTGTCTTTGCCCCCCCCAACAGACACAGCAATTATTCCCTGTGTTCCTTTATATTTCTCAACTATATTGCTGTTAATTGGGCCCATGTGATTGATTCTGGCGAGTGGTCTGTTAGTGAAAGCCATATGTGTCACTTCCAGACTATAATGCAGAGAGTGAATATGAAAGCGGTGATCATGGAGGCTATCTATTGAGATGATAGATGGTAAAGCTGAAAGATAAACACAGTCTGGAACACTGAGTAACCACATCAAGATCAACTGGCTTGAAAAATTTCTTGACTCTCACCAGACTTTGCATAAGCAAGGAATAAACTTATCATGTTAAAGGAACTGATAGCTTAGGGTTAATTTGTTACCATAGAAAACCCATTCTATCATGATTGAAAAACACCCTTCCATCAATGTGTTTTTATCCCAGAAGTCAGATTTATCCTGTTAAAATGTAAATCAGACCATGTTACTACTCTCCTCAATACTCTCCAGTGGCTTTTCTCCTCACTCTGAGTAAAAGCCAAGCTTCTCCCTTTGATCTGTAGGAACTTACATGATATGCCTCCCCAAAATTTTTTAACTTCATCTATTCTGTTCTTCATTCACTCTGCCATAAACACACTAACCTTCTAGATATGCTTGAATTCTTCAGTCTTACTCAGGTCTCAGACCTCTGCACTTGTTGATCTGTGGTTCGGGAATTGCTCCCTTTCAGGAATGCATAGCCCCCTTTTTTGAGATGCCCAACTGTTCCCTTCTTACTAAATTGTCCATTGTCAGTCAACATCACCCCTGCCTCTTCTACTCTCTCCCTTTTATTACAGGGGCTGAAATATTGGAGATTAGATTTTCTAGTGCTTTGGTCATCTTGCTGCGTGGCTTGCAGGGCCTGGAGGCTCACCTGCACAGGGCCTGGTGGCCCACGTGCCTTCTATATTTTTCTTTTTTTTTTTTTTTCATTTTTACCGGGAGGTCCCAGGGGTTGAACCCAGGTCCCTCCATATTGGAGCCGGACGCCCAACCACCAGAGCCACATCCGTCCCCCTGTTATATCTCTTAAGGTTGACCAAAGATAACACAATGTTACAGTCTTTTCCCATACAGGATGGTCATATAATAAATCAGGCTTAGTTTATCACCAGCATTCCAAAAACCAGACCTAGGGAGAAAAACTAGGTCTGGGGTCACATGCATGGTTTCTAGTACAGTGAATGTTTAGCCTACCCTGATTATTACAAAATCAGGACAGCGAGAATATTCACAAGTAATATGCTTTAAAGTCAGGAAGTGAGAGACCTCCAACTTTGTTCTTCTTTTCTAAGACATTTTTGGCTAATTGGTGCTCTTTACCCTTTCAAAAAAAATGGTAATTGGCCTACCCATTTCTGTAAATAAGGCTGTTAGGATTTTTATTGGGATTGTGTTGAATCTGTATATCAGTTTGGGTATAATTAACATCTTATCAAGCTTTTGGATTCCAGTCTGTGAACATGGACTGTCCTTCCATTATTTGAGTCTTCTTTGGTTTCTTTTAGCAATGTTTTGTAATTTTCTGAATACAGAAAATACTGATTAAGTTTATTCCTAAATATTTGATTCATTTTAATTGCTATTATAAAAGGATTTTTTTCTAATTTTCTCATCAGGTTACTCATTAGTAGTTTACAGAAATGCTACTGATTTTTCCTTATTAATATTGTATCCTGCCACTTTTCTGAACTCATCTATTAGTTCTAGTAGCTTGGTTGTAGATTTTTCAGGATTTCTAGATATGGGATCATATCATTAGTAAATAGTGAAAGTTGTATTTCTTCCTTTCCTATTTGGTTGTCTTTTATTTCTTTATCTAGCCTAACTGTTCAAGCTAGAACCACTAGCACAAAATTGAAAAATAGTGGTCATGGTGTACATCCTTGTCTTGTTCCTGACCTCAGTGGTAAAGCTTTCAGTCTTTCACCATTGAGTACAATGCTAGCTGTAGGTTTTTCATATATGCACTTTACCATATTGAGAAACCTTCCTTCTATTCCTCCCTTTTGGTGTGTTTTTATCAAGAAAGGGAGCTGTATTTTGACAAATGTCTTTTATGCATCAATTGAGAGGATCATGTGATTTTTCTTCTTCAATTTATTAATGTCTTTATTACACTAATTGGTATTTCTTGTGTTGAAAAACTCTTGCATACCTCAGATAAAACCCACTTGATTGTGGGTTGTGTCCTTACATCTGAAGTGAGATTCTTGTAGACAGTATATAGATGGCTCATTTTTTCAATCCATTCTATCAATCTGTGTTTTTTGATTGGGGAGTTCAAGCAATTAACAGTCAATATTATTACCATAAAGTCATTACTTCATCCATTTTATCCTTTGGCTTTCTGTTCTCATATCTTACTATTGTCTGTCTTTTTACCCTTTAATTTACCCTTCCTAATCTTCATTTCTACACTTTTCTTCAAGTCTCTCACCCTTGTTTTTCCTTTCATACTGTAGCACTCCCTTTGATATTTCTTGTAATTCTGGTCTTTTGCCGACATACTTTCTGCTTTTGTTTGTCTGTGAAGACTTTAAACTCACTCTCATTTTTGAAGGACAGTTTTTTTTGGATACAGTATTCTTGGCTGGCATTTTTTTTTCTCTTTCATTGCCTTAAATATATCATACCAGTTTCTTTATGGTTTCTGATGAAAATTTGGCATTTAATCTTATTGGATCTCTATTGTTTTTTATTCTGTATTTATTTTATTTCTGCTCTAATCTTTATTATTTCTTTCCTTCTCCTTGCTGTGAGTTTAGTTTGCTATTATTGTTCAGTTCCTCCAGGGGTGCAGTTAGGCGTTTGATTTTAGCTTTTTCTTCTTTTTTCATTTACAACTTTTGGGCTATAAATTTCCCTTTCAGCACTCCCTTCACTGCTTCCTATACATATTTATTCTTCTTATTTCTCATTTATTATTCCTCAAATATTTTTTCTGCCACTTTTCCATTCTCTTTTACTTCTGAGACACCAGTAATGTATGTTTGTGCATTTCACATTGTCATTCAATTTTCTGAGACCCTGTTCCATTTTTTCCATTCTTTTCTCTTTATGTTCTCTTGTCTTTTCAAGTTCAGATGTTCTGTCTTTGATATCAATAATTCTGCCTTCCATCAATTCAAATCTGCTGTTATATGCCTCAAATGTATTTTTAGTCCCATGTATCATGTCTTCCATTCCCATAAGTTCTGTTACTTTTCTTTGTAGGCTTTCAGATTGTTCTGTATGCTCACCCAGTGTCTTCTTAATATCCTTTATCTCCTTTTTTTTTTTTGCACCTGGAGAATTTTTTTTTCCCCAATTATTTATTTATTTATTTATTTATTTATTTATTTTTAATTTATATGTATATATATACATATATTTTAAGAGGTGCTTAGATTACCCAAAATATTACACGGAACCCACTGGGATTCCCATGTTGCCCACCTCCCACACCTCCCACCACATCCCACACAAACATCTCCCGCAAGTGTGGCCCACCACCCTCAATGAACTTACACATCCTGGAGCCTTGCCACCAACCATAGACCACAGTTCACACCGTAGACCACACTCTCTCCCACTCAGTTCTGAGTCGTGTGTGCTGATTTAAAATGGCCTACATCCGTTGCCACAACGGTACTCAGGACAACCTCTAACTCCCAAAGAAGCCCCTGTATTTCAACTGCTCATCCCCTCCCTACCCCAAAAGTGTCAAGTGGCCACTGGCTCCACCTCATTGTTATAATTTCTTCCATTGCTAGAATTACCATATGTGAACAAGAGAATACCATCAAGTCCATTCTAGTCCATAGTTCTTCCCCTAGTCCTGAGGAGACTGGGATGGTGATGTCCACTCCAACTCCAAGTGAGAGAGGGCTTATATCCCATGGATATGGTGGGTGGGATGATCCTGCCTGCAGATGCAGGCCCTCTCCATTCCCTGGGATGGCCATTGCCCATCGTTGTCTCCTCACCAGGTGACTGGATGAGTCCATTGAGCTGTAGGGTTGGAGTTGCAGCTCCACTGAGATTTCATGCACACCTGGCACATAGGTAGGCCAGAGGCTCCAGTCTCTGTAAGTATACCTAAAAACCCCAGCATCACATATAGGTTGGAATAGAAGGGACTGGTGAACCATGTGCAAGGAGGACTTATTTGAGTCCCATTCTGTCACTTTCAGGAGCACAGATTCCAAAATAGAGCCCACTGATAAGGCATTAGTGTCAGGGCTATCCCCCCTTATATAGGACCTGGGTGTCTCCAGAGCTCTCAGGAACCCCTCTGTGTGGGGTGATAGGCACTTAGATGTTCTATGAGCTCCTACTGAGGTGTGCATAAGAGTTACCTCTGGGATGATCTCCTGACTCTCTTTGAAGTCTCTTAGCCACTTGAGCTCATTTGTCTTTACCATTTCCCCCTTTCATTCAAGGTCTTTTTCCAGTTGTGTTGCCAGTTGGCACTTGGTATTAATCCCTCGTTGCCAGGGAGGCTCATCCCCGGGAGTCATGTCCCACGTTGGGGGGAAGGTAGTGCAATCATATGCTGAGTTTGGCTTAGAGAGAGGCCACATTTGAGCAACAAGGAGGCTCTCAGGTGGCAACCCTTAGGCACCCCACAACTGCAGGCTAAGACTCATTTACAAGAGCAAAGACTCACAAGGGTAGTCATCAATAAAAAAAAACACATCGGTGGGTCATCCTATTTTGAAAGGCACTGTACCTACACTCAGAGGACTATTGCTGCTCCCTTGCAGACTGTGGAAGAGCTCTCCAGGCTAGGAATTCAGATTCCCTCATTTATTGTGTGATTATCCACCCATCGTGACCATGCCCCATCTCCCAATCCTTTGAACGATTTTGTATATCTTTCATGTATATTCGGATGAACCAACCCCCACAAACCGCGCCCAGACACCCCCCCCCCCAATAATCCCCCGCAGTACCTATTGTAAACCTTCAGTGATCCAAATCCTCCATGAACATTTAGTCCATAAAATAATCAAATACACTTACTAGGAAAAAGAAACAAGTATGATAAGCTTACATGCAAGAGACAAACATAAGGAAAATCAGGGGGAAAAAAAAGAGAAGGAAAAAAAACAAATAATCAAACAAAGAACAAAATAAAATATAATTAGTGGATTGGGACATTCAAAAAATGGGCAAAAAAGCAAAGGAAATGCCTTTAAAAAAATATATATATATATATTATTATTATTTTTTTCTTTCTCTTTTCTTTTTTTTTCTGCCTTTTATCACTGTGCTTTGGGATGTCTGGTGTGCCATGACACCTTCCTCCTCTCAATCCCCATTGTCTCCCAATTTTTCATTTAATTTTCAAAGAAGTATTAGGTCACAGCAAAGTCACACACGGAGTGCCGGAGACTCCCAAATACCAAACCACCCCCACTTCCCCACCCCATATTAACCCCCTCCCTTTTTTTTTTGGTGGTTAGCATTGTTATAACTGTTATGCAGATAGCAAAATATAGCAACCAAACATTGTCAGTGATTTACAGTATAGTTTACAATTTAGATGTTACAGTTTAATAATTTTGATGATATTTACCATGTCCTGTGTCCATTACTGTAAGGTAATGAAAAACCTTCCCCATGACCACCAAACAACCCATTAGATCTTGACTGTTCCCTTCTCCCCTGCCCCCCAGGGCCCGTGATATCCCCCTCTCCCAACCCATGGAATGTCAAGATTCACAGTTACATACCCTGGGGATTTGAACCTGCCCTTCCTAATCCACCCACCACCCAGTGCTGCACCACCAAACACAGGAACACACCACTCATCTGCCCCATCCCCCAACATGCAACCACACTCTGTCCCTTTACCATAGATTATGTCCATATGGGTGATGGCTCAAAGCCTGCTCTTCTCTTACTTTCCATTGTTAACCTATCTTTCAGACAATGGTTCTCAGAGACTGCTCACTTTCCTCAGTTCAGATCAGTGATGGTTCTCAGAGTTCATCCTTCAGTACCTGGCTTGCTTCACTCAACATAAGGTCTTCAAGATTCATCCACGTTATTCCATGTGTTACCACTTTGTTCCTTCTTACAGCTGAGTAATATTCCATTGTATGTATGTACCACATTTTGCTTATCCATTCATCTGTTGATGGGCACTGGGGCTGAATCCAACTTTTGGCAATGGTGAACAATGCCGCTATGAACATTGGTGTGCATATATCTGTTTGTATTTTTGTTTTCAGTTCTTCTGGGTATATACCCAGCAGTGGAATTGCTGGATCATATGGAAGATCTATTGCTGGTTTCTGAGGAACCGCCAAACTGTCCTCCACAGTGGCTGGACCATACCGCAGTCCCACCAGCAGGGGATGAGGGTTCCTATTCCTCCACATCCTCTCCAACATTTAGTGTCTCCTGTTTTTTTAATAGCTGCGATTCTGATGGGTGTAAGGTGCTATCTCATTGTAGTTTTGATTTGCATTTCCCTGATAGCAAGTGATGTTGAGCATTTTTTCATGTGCTTTTTAGCCATTTGTATTTCTTCCTTGGAGAAGTGTCTTTTCAGGTCACTTGCCCATTTTTTAAATGGGTTGTTTTTCTTTTTATTTTCAAGGTGTAGGATTTCTTTATATATGCAGGATATTAGGCTCCTATCAGATATATGGTTGCCGAATATTTTTTCCCATTGGGTAGGCTGCCTTTTTATTTTCTTAATAACATCCTTTGAGGTGCAGAAGTTTTTAATTTTGAGGAGATCCCATTTATCAATTTTTTCTCTTGCTTCTCGTGCTTTGGCTATGAAGTTCATGGAAGCATTTCCTATTACAAGATCCTGTAGATGCTTCCCTACATTATTTTCCAAGGTTTTTATGGTTTTGGCTCTTATACTTAGATCTTTGATCCATCTTGAGTTGATTTTTGTATAAGGTGTGAGATGGTATTCTTCTCTCATTCTTTTGGATATGGATATCCAGTTCTCCAAGCACCACTTGTTAAAGAGGCCACTCTCTCCCAACTGAGTGGGCTTCGTGGCCTTGTCAAATATCAGATAACTGTATATGCGAGGATCTATATCAGAACTCTCAATTCGGTTCAATTTTTCTGTAGGTCTATCCTTGTACCAATACCACGCAGTTTTGATCACTGTAGCTTTGTAGTATGTTTTAAAGTCAGGTAATGTGATACCTCCGACTTCATTTTTCTTTTTCAATATATCTTTGGCAATTCGGGGCCTCTTGCCTCTCCAATATATTTTGTGGTTAGTTATTCCAGTTCCTTAAAAAATAGAGTGTGGATTTTATTGGGATTGCATTAAATCTGTAGATTAGTTTGGGTAGGATAGACATCTTGATGATGTTTAGTCTTCCCATCCATGAACAGGGAATATTTTTCCATTTATTTAAGTCTTCTTTGATTTCCTTTAACACTGTTGTGTAGTTTTCTGTATATAAGTCCTTTACATCTTTAGTTAAATTTATTCCTAGGTATTTGATTCTTTTGTTTACTATTGTAAATGGTATTTTTTTCCTGATTTCCTCCTCAGTTTGCTGGTTATTGGTGTACAGAAATCCTACTGATTTTTGAGCATTGATCTTATAGCCTGCAATATTACTGAACTCCTTTATAAGTTCTAGAAGCCTTGTTGTCGATTCATCAGGGCTTTCTATGTATAGGATCATGTCATCTGCAAATAATGAAATTTTTACTTCTTCTTTTCCAATCTGGATGCCTTTTATGTCCTTTTCTTGTCTCAGTGCTCGTGCAAGTACTTCTAAGACAATGTTAAATAGGAGTGGTGATAGTGGGCATCCTTGTCTTGTTCCCGATCTCAGAGGGAAGGCTTTTAGGATTTCACCGTTGAAAATGATGTTAGCTTTGGGTTTTTCATATATACCCTTTATCATTTTCAGAAAGTTTCCATCTATTCCTATCTTTTGTAGTGTTTTTATGAGGAAAAGAGTGCTGTATTTTGTCGAATGCTTTATCGGCATCTGTAGAGATGATCATGTGATTTTTTTCTTTCAGTCTGTTTATGTGGTGTATTACATTGATTGATTTTCTTCTATTGAACCATCCTTGCATACCCGGGATGAAACCCACTTGGTCATGGTGTATAATCCTTTTGATATGTTGTTGAATGCGATTAGCAAGTATTTTGTTAAGGATTTTAGCATCTAGGTTCATTAGAGAAATTGGTCTGTAATTTTCCTTTCTTGTGGTATCTTTATTTGGTTTTGGTATTAGGGTAATGTTGGCATCATAGAATGAGTT
>JAKSZT010034991.1:0-10560 GCA_026826555.1 Tolypeutes matacus | reverse complement strand
TATTAAGCACTTCCCACTGCCTGACTCCCTTAGGAGAGTTGAAATTCTGATAGTCCTCAGCGTTGAACTCTAAAATTGGCTGAGTCTGCCCTCTCTCAAGCCAAGCCTCCATATCCCAGGGCTGTTAGGTAAATCAGGCTTCCTCAGCAGATTCACCTCTCCCCTCAGCCTGGTGCCACTTCAAGCCAGCTGGTGTGCTTCTCAAAGCTCTAAGGGGGTCCAGGCAACCAAACCCACAGAAAGGAAACCCCTGTCCACCGTTTGCCAGAACCCTCCCACTCTCGGATAATGCTCCCTTTCACTGGGTTGCAGGCGGGATTTGGGGCTCTCCTTTGTCCTGAGGGTGGGGTTTAGCCATTAGCATCCACCATTTCCACAGGGCTAAAAACTCATGGTTTTATTTGAGCAATCTATCTTCCAGTCCATCTCTCTCCAGATCCATGTCCCAAAGGCTCTCGCTCCGTGCGCTCCCAGAACAGCCCACTTGGGCAGGATCCTGTCCCCAATCAGCTGTCCTTTGTGAGAGAGATGGTGATTGCCCACCTAAACCAACACCATCTTGCCTGTAATCTTTTCTTGCACACTCTACATTTTCATATTTTAAATATTAACATTGGGATTTATTCCCGGAACTCATTCTCTTGAGTTTGTAGCTAGCTGGTGATGAGAGATTTTCTTGAGTTTCAGCCCTCTTATCAGGAAGGTCTGCCCAAAGCAAATGCACAGGATAAATTCCTACCTTTCTTTTCTGGGCCTGTGTGTTATCTTGGACTTGTGCTTGTCAGAGGCATTGAGTGACCCTATTTAGAGGAGTTTGAATGTCCCTTCTACTTCCTGAGAGATAGATCCTCTCCCTCTCCTGCGTGTTCCACTGCAAGTAAGCCTTTGTCTCAGGTTGTCTGCCACAGAGTATATGTACATTATCTTAGGCTGGTTTTGCCTGGAGGGCAAATTTTGAAAGGGGCGGCATGCCAGAGAGGAGGAAGTCTGTATTTCCCAGCCAGAACAAGGCTAGTGTTCCACAAAGAGAGTGTAGCAGGGCTCCAAACTACCCTGTAGCAGGGTTGAGGGGAGGGCCAGAACTGATACTAACAGTTTCTTCCATATTCTCCAAAGCAGTGCTTTCTTGACCTGCCCAGAAAATGCAACCCTTCAACTGTCCTCTGCAACTCTAATGAAGTGTAGCATCTTTAAGTCTTTGCTGACTCTTGTCTGTGGCAGACTGGAACACTGGCTGCCTCAGAGCCAAGTCCCTAGCCATCTGAAGCAGTCAACAAAAAGCCATGTTCAGCCCTTATTCCATGCCACTCCAGTTCTTGGGGAAGTAGATTTTTATGTCCATCTTTGGTACTAGCAAGCTGTGTTAGCAGCTGCACTCTGCCGTTGCAAGAGTGGGAGATGAGCGCTGCTAACTGATGCAGAGAGCAATTCACCAGTATCAACAGTAATTTAGCAGCCTCTTCCTCCACTCCTTCCTGGATGGTGTACAGTACTCCACTGGACACCAGAATTTCAAAACAGTTGATTCAAACAACTCCTGCCCATTCAAAAGTTGTTCTGATGGAGGGACTGACTTTCAGAGCCTCCACTCCACCATCTCCCCACAGTCTTTTGTCCTCAGTTTCCTTTAATGAGCTAATAGCAACAATTTGCCTTGAGGTTGACAAGGAATTTGAACAAAACACATTGTGGTGAGATGGTTTATAAATGGAAATATGGCTGGAAAGGCTAGTCTATGGATGTAATGTCAATTGAAAGAAAGATAGAGAATAATCTAGGGACTGAATAACACAATGAACCCAGAGGTGGATGAGAATTGTGGTTGGTGGTACAGGTTCAAGAGTGCCCTTCCGTGAGCTAGAACAGATGTATGTCACTATTGTGGGGTGGTGGAAATGTGGAGAAGCATGGGAAAAATACAATTGGTGTGACCTATGGACTGTGATTAAAAGCAATACTGCAATATTCATGCATCTATGCCACAGATGTACTGTGTTGATAACAGGAGAGTACGGAAAAAGTGTGCCAAATGTATGCTATGGACCATGTTTGGTGGTAATAATCTGATGATATTATCTCATAATCTGTAACAAATGTTCCACCACTGTGTGGTGTGTTGATGAAGGGGTGTTATATGGGTATTCTACACATGTGCATGATTGTTTTATAAGTTCACAAACTCTGTAATAAAAATATATTAAAAAAAATAGGGTGGGTTTGGGTAAAAATACAGCAAATGTAGGACATGGACTATAGTTAGTAGTAAGATTTTGATGATATTTTTTCACAATTTGTAACAAATTTCTCACTACAACGCAAGGTGTTGGTGGTGGGTTGATGTATGGGACTCCTGTTTGATGTTATGCATGTTTGTTTAGTAAGTTTGCTACTTTTACTATACACATATTATTTATGTATTTTCATGTATGAATGATATATTTTAATAAAATTTTTTAAAAAAAGAAATAAAAACATAGACTGATAATTACAATTAAAAGCATAAGTCCAAAGCATTCTAGTTGTTCCTATATATCCATAAAACCAAGATCCTAGTTCAACAGATAAATTTCTCCACTGAAATATTTGAATGTGACTAATATCATGAAATACCTTAATTTGGTCTTGTTTTATTTAAGTTTATCATTCATGAGGAAAGGTTTTAATTATAAAGTTAATGGCAGTGAAATTCTGGCCTAACACTTTTATTAAAGACTCTCAGTGTCAAATAAATTTATTATATTGTTCTAGTGAATAATTTCCTGATTTTATTAGGATGCCCATACACTTTTGTAAATCTGTTTGCCTCCTATTTTTATTCTTTGATCAATTTTTGTTGGATGGAGCATTACTTTTGGCTCATTATTATCACTAAGATATTTGCAAAACCAGGAACCAAAGTTGCAATTCTAGAAATAACAGGATTTCCCTGGGTCCTGATTATTCACATTCATTAAATTTCTTTCACCATCTCTGAGATCCATCTTGGGCAGCAGTGATGACCCTGTGACCCCTCCCTCCTCAGGCAGAGGAAGATATTTTGCATAGGGAGGAGTCATAAGAGAGAGGAATCATGTTGATTTTCTCTCCATATCTTGGCCATTAAAAGTTAGGTTAACTCAAGGGAAGTGAATGTAGCTCAAGCAGTTGAGCACCTGCCTCTGACATGGGAGGTCACATGTTCAGTTCCTAGTGCCTCTTGAAAAAAAAAAAAGTGTAAACTATAATGTTAACTGTAATACATAGTTAGCAGCAATGCTTCAATTTGTGTTCACCAATTGTAACAAATGTACCACACTAATAAGGGATATTGTTGATGTGGTAAAGTTGGGGAAGGGGAGGGAGTGGGGCATATGGGAATCCCTTATATTTTTATGTAATATTTATGTAATCTAAAGGTTCTTTAAAAATAAAAAAAATAATTATTAAAAAGTTAGGCCAACTCAAGGAGTCAATGAGTCAGAGGTGGGAGGAGCTACCCTAATTGACTTCCTTAAAAGTAAGCCTGATGGCTGTGGTAAAATTGGTCTCCTCTCAAGCCTGTTAGCATATTCCTGCCTATGCAGCATAGGAGAGTTACTGTTTTCCTTCAATATAATCTTTCAACTTTTCACCAAGAGTTATGCTTGAGCCAGCAGGTACTGGCTGGTTAGAGCTGGTTGCTAAATATTCAGGAAATGCTTGAGACAGTTGTTAAATTTTTGGTTGCTTGCAGTTGGCCATGGTGTAGGTATATGCACTGTGGAAATCAGCAATTGCTATACATCTAGGTATTTGGTATTTTTTTACATTGCTTTTGTTCAGAAGGTTGTGTTACTACCACACTTCCACCATAAACCCTTAACCTCCATGAATTCCTCCCCAACAAGACCACAAAATGCTCTTTCTTGTCAACCATTATCACAAGATGACACTAATCTCTGCCATCCATTTATATAATAATAAGAAAGACTTGACAAAAAAAAAAAAAAAAAAGAAGAAAACAAAACAAAAAAGAATGACTTGAAAAAATCATAAAAATGTTATTAAACAGGACATCAGAAGGGTTACAAGAACAGAAGTAAGGGTATTTTAATGAAAGAAAAGAAGGGAAAATTGTCTTGGTAGAGTTCAAAAACTTTGTGGAAAAGCAAAATAAAGCCATCTCAGAGAAGATACCCATTGGGATCTAAAAAAAAAAAAAAAAAAAACAGACAGTGCTAAAAGTTACATATAAACATGGGGTACTTTCTTGAAAATTAGAAAAAGGAAAAGTAATTAAGTTAAATGAGGACAGAAAAATTGAAAGCTATGGAAGACAGACTCATAACCAATAAAATTGATGTTTCTAGTAAAGGTACCAAAGTGCCTAATATAATAAATATAATTTTATTTTTTAAATGAATAAAAATATTAAAAACAAACTTAATTTAAGAGTTTGGGAAATCACATTGTGTGAGGCTAAACCAATATGAAATGATAAAAATGAACAAATTCCCCTCATACTGTTTGTAATTCACAAAGAAGTATTACTTGAGCTTCAGGACAAAAACAAGAACAACAATCACAAAAACAACAAAATCAAGCCATATACGGGAACAAATTTACTCAAAGGGATGATATATTGGAGAATGCCCACAAAGTTTTCATGGAAACCAATTATGACCTTTATAATGTCATAACAAGTAAAATCTTCCTCACATATCACAGCAAGAGATGGACTTAGAGAATTCTTCAATGTAAGTGCTATCCATAGTTGACTTAAAAATAATTTGTATGGCCAAATGCAGACTTGTGACTAGTGTGCAAATTATGGGAAAGGGGTCAACGCAAACTCATTTCACAACAGACTTAAATATAGAATCAATGGAAACTATGTCAGGAACTGTCAATGAAATGTATTACAAATAATATACACAGTCATTCTTGAGAAGAAGTAGTAAATTTTTAATGCTTCCAAATCATACATTCATTCATTTATTTAAAAATATATGGCACAAAAAGTCAAGCATTCTGCTTCTTCAATGTAGGTTTTATTAAATAAAATTTTTTTATTATTTTAAAAAGATACTTAGGTTACATAAATGTTACACAAAAATTATAGGGATTCCCATATGCCCCACCTCCCATACCTCCCACAACCCCCCACATAAACATCTTTCATTAGTGTGGCATATCACCTGCAATGGATATACACATCCTGGGACTTTGCCATTAAGCATGGACCATAGTTCACATTGTAGACCACAATCTCTCCCACAGTTCTGCATGTTATATGATGATATAAAATGGCCTATATCTGTCATTGCAATGTCACTCAGAACAAGTCCCAAGTTCTGAAAAAGCCCCTGTATTACAACTGTTTTTCCCTCTCCCTGCCCCCAGAGCACCCAACGGCCACTGGCTCCACATTAATGTTGTAATTTCTTCCATTACTTGAATCACAATATGTCTATAACAGAATACCAGCAAGTCCACTCTAGTCCATAGCTCTTCACCCAATCCTGAGAAATCTGGGATGGTGATGTCCACTCCACCTCCAATTGAGAGGGGGGCTTATATCCCATGGATAAGATGGATGGGATTATCCTGCCTGCAGCTGCAGGCTCTCTCCATTCCCTGGAATGGCCGTTGTCCATCATCATTTCCCCACCAGGGGTCCTGGGTGAGTCCATTGAGCTGTAGAGTAGGAGTTGCAGCTCCACCAAGATTCCAGGCCCAGGTGGCACATGGAGAGCTGGAGTCCAAAGACTCCAGTCTCTGGATGTACGCCAACAAACTCCAGCACTACATATAGGTTTGAAGAGAAGGGACAGATGAACCATGTGCAGGGAAGATATATTTGAGTCCAGCTCTGTCACTCTCAGGAGCACAAATTCCAAAGTAGGGCCCACTGACAAGGCACCAAACTCCGGAGGTATCCGCCCTGACATAGGATCTAGGTGTCTCCAGAGCCCTCAGGAGACCCTTTATTTGGGGTGATATCCAGCTTGGAAGTCTCTGATGTCCTAGTGAGATGTGTGTAGGCGTTACCTGGGATGACCACCTGACTCACTTTGAAGTCCCTTAGCCATATGAACTCATTTGTCTTTACTTTTCCCTCTTTTATTTGAGGTCTTTTTTCGGTAGTATTGCCAGGTGGCACTTGGTAGTAATCCCTCGGTGTCAGGGAGGCTTATCCGAGGGAGTCATGTCCCATGCTGGGAGGAAGGTAATGCACTCATATGCTGAGTTTGCCTTAGAGAGAGGCCACATCTGAGCAACAAGGAGGCTCTCAGGAGGCAACGCTTAGGCACCCCATAACAATAGGCTAAATTTCAATTTCATGAACAAAGACTTGTAAGGCTAGTCATCAAAAACAAGGGCCATCCTTTGCCAGACACTGCTTCTGCAGTTGGGGGACTGTTGCTGCTTCCTTGGAGAATGTGGCAAAGCTCTCCAGGATGTGAATTCAGTATTCTCTCATTTATTGAGTGATTCTCCATCCACTGTGACAATGCCCTGTGAACATTTGAGCAATTTTATATACCTTGTATGTATGTTCAGGTGAACTTCCTCCCATACACACCCCATCCCTGATACCCCCCATCAATGATCCTCTCCCACCTCATTTGTATCCCTTCTTTGATCCAAAACTTCTTTAAAGATGAAACCAATACAAAGGCCAAATACAATTAATAGGAAAATTAGAAAATAATGATAAGTTTAAATGTAAGAGAGAAAATACATGAAAACTAAAATAAATAAATAAATTAATTAATTAAATTAAATTAAATTAAATTAAATTAAAAGACTGGGATATTTAGAAAATGAAAAATATTAAAACAAAATTTTTGTTGTTGACATTTTGCCTTTCATCACTGCAATATCTGGTATCCAGTCTGTACTGTGGCACCTTCCCCCTCTCATTCCCCAGTGCCTCACTATTTTTCATTTTGTTTTCAAAGAAGTCTTAAGTCACAACAAAGTCACACATGGAATGCAAGAGACTCTCATATACCCAACCTCCTCCTCCTTTCCTCACCCCATATTCAAACCTTTTTGTATGTGGAGGTAGCATTGTTATAACTGATATACAAATAGTGAAACATAGCTACTAAACATTGTCAATAGTTCACAGTATGGTTTACATTTTAGACCGTACACTTTTATAAATGTTGATAATATTTACCATGTCCTGTTGCCCATCACTGTAGGTAATGAACATTTCCACTGACCACTAAATACCCCCTATTTGATGTATTCTGTTCCTCCCTCTCCATCCCCACGGGACCCACGACAACCCCCTGCCTTGACTCATTGGATGAAAGATTCATAGTTACATGCAACAAGAGGTCTTGACACACTGGTTTGTCCTCCCCTATTAGGAACCACCCTTGCTCTTGAGAGACCCCTGCCTGTCTATTTCTGAATGAAACTGATCCTCCCAAAGATGGGAGTTCAGCTTCTTCCCACTCATTATGTGGATCTCCACCCACTGATACAACACATTAAGACAGGATGAGCACTCACACACTCCCTAGAATCCTGCTCCAGTTGTTCCCTGTCCTGAATGTCCCCCCCAACCAACACCCTAAACCAGTAACCCTTCCTTGTCATATTTCCATAAGAGCATTCCCACCTCTGTACTTTTACCCTCATACCCACACATTCCAAGTGTGCATTGGTCCCTTTCCCATCTCTCCCCCCAGTATCCTGGGTATTCTAACCCACCCTTCCCAATCTACCCACCTGTCAAACCTGCACCACCAAACCCAATAATATCACTACCCACCTGTTCCTATCCCTTCAATATGCAGCTGCAATCTATCTCTTTACCATAGATTATGTCTGTATGGGTGATGGCTCACAACTTTCTCTTCTCTTTCTTTTCCTTTAAACCTATCTCACAGACAGTACACTCTGAGACTTCTCAATTTCCTTAATTCATATCAGTGAGGTCATGTACTGTTCATCCTTCAATGCCTGACTTCCTTCATTCAACAAAAGGTCTTCAAGATTCATCCATTCTATCCTATGTGTTAGAACTTTATTCCTTCTTACAGCTGAATAATATTCCATTGTATCTAGGTACCACATTTTGTTTATCCATTCATCTGTTGATGGGCACCTGGGCTGATTCCAACTTTTGCCAATAGTGAACAATGCTGCTATGAACATTGATGAGCATATATCTGTTTGTGTTTTTGCTGTCAATGCTTCTGGGTATATACCCAGCAGTGGAATTGCTGGAGCATACAGATCTATAGTTAGTTTTTTGAGGAACTGCCAAACTGTCCTTCACAGTGGCTGGACCATTCCACAATCCCACCAGCAGTGGATGAAGCTTCCCATTCCTCTGCATCCTCTCCAAAATTTATATTCTGATGTTTTTTTAATAGCCACCATTCTAATGGGTGTAAGATGGTATCTCACTGTAGTTTTGATTTGCATTTCCCTAATAGCTAGTGATGTTGAGCATTTTTTCATGTGCTTTTTAGCCATTTGTATTTCTTCCTTGGAGAAGTGTCTTTTCAGGTCACTGTTTGCCCATTTTTAAAATGGGTTGTTTGTCTTTTTATTTTCGAGGTGCAGCATATCTTTACATATGCAGGATATTAGGCTCCTATCAGATATATGGTTGCCAAATATTTTCTCCCATTGGGTGGGCTGCCTTTTTGTTTTCTTGATAACGTCCTTTGAGGTGCAAAAGTTTTTAATTTTGAGGAGATCCCATTTATCTTTTTCTTTTGCTGCTTTGGGTGTGAATTTCATGAAACCATTTCCTATTACAAGGTCCTGTAGATGCTTCCCTACATTATCTTCCAAGGTCTTTATGGTCTTGGCTCTTATATTTAGATCTTTGATCCATCTCGAGTTGATTTTTGTATAAGGTGTGAGATGGTGTTCCTCTATCATTCTTTTGGATATGGATATCCAGTTCGCCAAGCACCACTTGTTGAAGAGGCCACTCTCTCCCAACTGAGTGGGCTTGGTGATCTTGTCAAATATCAGATGACTGTATATGTGAGGATCTATATCAGAATTCTCAATTCGATTTAATTGGTCAGTATGTCTATCCTTGTACCAATACCATGCAGTTTTTTTTTTTTGGATGCGCATTCAGTTTTACTGGGGTGGGGAGCCGGCCCTCAGGGGTTAGCCTCCATGGTTTTGTAGATCCACTCCAGGTGTGGGGTCCGCTTGGTGCAGATGGCTGGCTTTTGGGGGCTGCCACAGGGGATGTGGCCCCATGATGTGATGCCTTGAAGCATGCCATCGCAGACCAGTGGGCCCCCCCGAGTCACCTAAGCAGGTGTCCTTGCCGCCATCCAGGTGGCCCGCACACAGCATGAAATCCGTCACCTTCTGGGCGTGGGTCCTGGCACACACATTGTTGGGCAGGAGTTCCATGTCCACACAGTGCAGTTCGTCTGGGTATGAGAACTGCTCCGGTGTGATGCTGCCCCAGCCCGAGGCCATGCAGGAGCTCTCCAACTCCGGCTCCTGGGTGGGCAGGTCTACGACCTTCACGGTGTCAGTGATCATGGCCGGCTCATCCAGGTGGAGCAGCTTGAGGTCGTGGCTGCAGTCCTCCCCTGGGAGGCGGCTGTGGCTATTCAGGAGGCTCAAGTTGAAGAGCGGGTGAGGGAAGCTCTTGCTGACCGAGAAGAATTGGGCGGTGGTCTCGTACTCAAACAGGTTGTGTCTGCACAGCCAGACCTGGTAATTGCTGGGAGAGGGGAAAAGGGGAGAAAGAGGAGAGATAAGGGCAGAGAGGTAGGGCAGAGGGGGAAGGGGGAAAGTCTCAAAAGAGCAAGACATAAAACATGGAGAGAGAGAGAGAGAGTGGGCAAGACATAGTCATAGAGAAATGGAGACCGTGAGTGAGAAAACAGGAAGGTGGAGGCAGAAAGAGAGTGAAAGGTAGAGAAAAGTGGAGTCGAAAAGAGACAGCATAAAAGGAGAGAGAGAATGGGAAAGGCAGAGAGGGAGATGAGTGAGAGACAGAGGGAGCAAAGGGACAGCAAGAGAGAGAGAAAAGGTAGACAGTGAGAAATAGACAAAGGGAAGAGGAGGGAGTGAAAACAGAGTGAAATGGACAAAATGGGAAAGGACAGAGGAAGGAACAGAGAGCATGAGAAATAGAGTGGAAGCCATGATGGAGAAGAGAGTGAGAGTACCATGCAGTTTTGACCACTGTAGCTTTGCAGTATGTTTTAAAGTCAAGTAGTATGATACCTCCAACTTCATTTTTCTTTTTCATTATGTCTTTGGCTCTTCATGGCCTGTTGCCCTTCCAAATAAATTTTGTAGTTAGTTTTTCCAATTCATTAAAAAATACAGTGTTGATTTTTATTGGGATTGCATTAAACCTGTAGATTAGTTTGGGTAGGATAGACATCTTGATGATGTTTAGTCTTCCTACTCATGAACAGGGAATATTCTTCCATTTTTTAAGTCTTCTTTGATTTCCTTTAACAGTGTTGTTTAGTTTTCTGTATATAAGTCCTTTACATCTTTAGTTAAATTTATTCCTAGGTATTTGATTCTTTTAGTTACTATTGTAAATGGTATTTTTTTCTTGATTTCCTCCTCAGATTG
>JAKSZT010034984.1:0-17003 GCA_026826555.1 Tolypeutes matacus | reverse complement strand
GTGCTGGCAGCAGCAGAAGCTGCTACTTGCAACTCACGGTTCTGTTGTCGCGTTTTCCCTCTTCTGTCCCTCTCTCCTCTGGGTGGTGTGCAGCTTTCACCTGCTGTCCTAAACCCTAGAAGCCCATTAGATCTTGACTGTGAGCTAATTGAGTTTTTTTTTTTTTGCCCGGAGGTCTCAGGGATCGAACCCAGGTCCCTCCATATGGGAGACAGATGCCCAACTATTTGAGCCACATCCATCCCCTAATTGAGTTTTAATTACACCATTTGTTCATTTTACCTTTCTGGATATTTGAGAATGGTAGGAACAAGCCCCTCATTTATGGGTAGATCCCACAAAGTTCCTTGACTTCAGTTTCAGTAATTTGGGAGTTCCTATTGCATCAGAGAATAGGAGGAATTCCAGTTTAATCTTTTTTTTTTTCTTTTTTTTTTTTTAATCTGCTTTGAGGACAGTAGCCTTGTGACAAGGAAAAGCCTCTATCAACCCAGAAAATAGACATATGTTAACAAGGACACTTTCATATCCCATAGAAGTATGTAGTTGTATAAAGTCCATTTGAAAATGTTCAAAAGGCCCATCAGTCAAGACATTTGACCCTGTCTCACCTTTACACTTTTTTTTTTAAAGATTTATTTATTCTTCCATTGATTTTGAGTTTGTTGTCTTTTCACTTTCATGACAAAGACTTTTGATGCACAAATGTTTTTAAAATAGATCCTATTTATCTATTTTTTCTTTCTTTGCTTGTGCTTTGGGTATAAAATCTTAAAAACTGTTGCCTAACACAAGATCCTGAGGATGCTTCCCAATATTTTATTCTAGGATTTTTATGGTCCTGGTTCTTATATTTAGGTCTTTGATACATTTTGAGTTAATTTTTGTACGTGGTGTGAGGCAGGGGCCTTCTTTCACTCTTTTGCATATGGATATACCATTCTCCCAGCACCATTTGTGGAAGATACTATTCTTTCCCAATTCAGTGAACTTGGCAACCTTGTCAAAGATCAATTGGCCACAGATGTGAGGGTCTATTTCTAAACTCTCTATTTGATTCCATTGGTTAATAAGTCTATCCTTGTGACATTACCATGCTGTTTTGACCACTGTAGCTTTGTAATATGCTTTAAAGTCAGAAGGTGTAAGTCCTCCAAATTCATTCTTTTTCAAGATGTTTTTGGCTATTTGGGGTTCTTTATCCTTCTAAATAAATTTGATAATTGGCTTTTCCATTTCTACAAAGAAGGCTGTTGGAATTTTGATTGGGATTGCATTAAATCTATAAATCATTTTGGGTAGAACTGGCATCTTAATGATATTTAGTCTTCCAATGCATGAACACAGAATGCCCTTCCATTTATTTAGGTTTTCTTTAATTTCTTTTATCAATGTTCTGTAGTTTTCTGTGTAATAGTCTTTTACATCCTTGATTAAATTGATTCCTAGATATTCAATTATTTTAATTACTATTGTAAATGGAATTTTTTCTTGATTTCCTCCTCAGATTGTTCGTTAATAGTCTATGGAAACACTACTAATTTTTGTGATTGATCTTGTCTCAGCCACTTTGTTGAAATTGTTTATTAACTCTAGCAGCTTTGTGGTAGATTTTTCAGCCTTTCTATATATAGAACCATGTTATCTGCAAATATCACCTTTACACTTTTACCAGTGAAGCAGGCTAGATAGGGAATCAATAGACAGATCTGGAATCTGGCAAAAAGTCCACGTGGACATCAATACTCCCAAGATGGCGGCTGGAAGACTCTCAAGAGAACTCCCATTCAGAATGAGATTTCCACCAGAAGCCAGGAGAAGCCCTGGATATTCTCCAGGGCCCTTATCATTGGGCCCTCCTGGGGGATTGATGGGTGGGTTAATCAATCAAAACATCAAACAGCTGGAACTCCTCCCCGTCATTAGCAAAGGGGCAGAATAATTAATGGTTTAAAAGGCAAACAGGAAAGTGAACTATCCCTGTCCCTGTGCCTGTTCCTGCCTTCTGCACCCCGCTTTCACTGTTTTTCCCTTGCCATGATAGCCATGCAAGTTAAACCTGGGCATTTATAATCTATAATGGGGAATTGTAATCTGTAAATCGGCCCTCTTTCTCACTCTTCAGCCCCTTCCTCTCTCTGGGACCCATGATCTGTTACTTTCTCCCATTTCTCTTCCCTCCTACCTTAATAAATTACTGGCCTAATCAACGTGGCATGAGCTTGGAATTCATTTCTTGCAGCTTAGCCAAGAACCTAGCCAAAATCTGGTATCATATTTTGGTGCAGCCGTCCAGGAGGTTATTGTGAGTGATACTATGGCTGACAGCCTGTTTAATGCCTTCTTTTGGTTATCCATTTTAAACGGTTCACCTATGAGTCCCCACAGGATGTAATCCCGGGAGGGAGGGGCCAGGGCACAGGACCTGTCTGCATCCATGCCACGTGCCCAGGTTTGTTAGGCCTGACCCTAGCCAGGAGATCAGGGACACAAGGCAGGGGCCCAAAGCACGGCCCTGCCAAGACAGAGGTTCCCCAGCTGAGCTCTGGGGGCTGTGAAGCCACTTTTTCAAGCCTTTTTAGCAGCCACGGGCTTTGCCCTCGGGCCTGGTTACCATTGCCTTCTCCCACCCTCTCCCCTTAGCAGCAGGGCAATGACAGAGAGCTGGGGGCTTGCACCTCCCTGTGGGTCCACGTCTCTGCAGGCCCACCTTTCTATCGATCACACCTGGTTACCTGGTATGAGATGGGGTAGGAAGGCAGCAGCAGACCAGGGCTCCATTCATAATTCACCTTTATCCCCGTTTTATTTTCCCACTCCCTACTACTGGATTTCTCATTACTGGTTTGTGTTAAAATGCTTTGGAATGTCTTACAAACTGTAAAACTGAAAATGCCTTTGCTACTGAGGAAGTTATTGCCTCAGGGCCCCAAGGCCTGTAAGCTAGAACAATTGATTCCTAATCACTTAATGGCCTTTTGATGGCTAGTATAATTGAGAAACTTCCAGACAGTAAAGTCATAAAACTAGGACTGCTTTTAAGACCTCTGTAAGAATAGGAAGAAGCGGTTTTTTGCCCCTTCTCCAAGAAGGAGCAATGTTCAATTTGGAAGCCGTTTCATCTATTAGATCTAACTCCCAAGTCCAGAACAGTCCCGGAAACATCCGGGGGCAGGAGCTTTGTGATTCCCAGGGTGGCAGGAACCAGAGAAGTAACTCTGAATGGCCCCCAAGACCTTGGGCCCTTCCCTGCAGAGGGTAGCCAAAAGTCCCCTGAGACTTATCTCTGGGGCTTCGCTTTGGGTAACTGCTCCAAATGTCTCCCACCAATCTGTCTTGGGTGCTTTGGCCTGAACTTCGGGAGATTCAGGCATCCCCCAAGACCTAGGTCGGCCACAGTAACACCTGTCTGCAGGGTTCTGGATAAAATTCTCAGGACACTGAGACCAGAGCATCAGCTCCAAATTATTTGGAGTGGTAAATGTTTTAGTGAAACTTAGACTCTGGAATGCCAGGTCAGTCGACTAAAAAGTGCTATTTCATTCTTCCTGGAATAATGGACATGGTCTCTAGCCTATCAGCAGACTCCTCATAGGAGTATTTTCTCAGGAATCAGGAATTTTGCCTACTGCTGGTCTACGTGGCCAATATAGCCAAGAGCAGCCTCTGTATGGGACCCTGGTTTCCCGTTAAACCAGTGTAAAAGAGGAGGACAAATAGATCTGAGGGCCAGAAACCTCATGTCATGTTTCCTTAAAGAAATGAAGAAGTACACCTCACACTTCCATTAACTCCCTTTGAGAAACAGTCTCCTCAGTCTTAAAGTCGGTTGTGCCTATTAAAGGGTGCGAATAGGATCAAGATGCAGACCGTTTACTAAATCTCTCCTGGAAAATAAGAAACCTCATGTGCCATCAATTCAGATAAAAAAGTCTCCAGAAAAAATAGAGGACAGGCTGAAACAGCCCCGAAAAAGATCTTCTAGGGTTTAGGACAGCAGGTGAAGACTGCATACCACCCAGAGGAGAGAGGGACAAAAGAGGGAAATCACGACGATAGAACCGTGAGTTGGAACCAGCAGCGGCTGCTGCCGGCACCCTCCCCCACACTCTAGAATTCTCGGGCCTCTGGGCCTGCACCTACAGACAAGGGGATCTCCAAGGGTCTACCACTCCTGGAAAGGGGAGAGAGAGGGACACAGCCTAAGGCTGACTCAGGTTCTGACCCACAAATTTGGGCTGCGGAGCCCCACAGACCCTTCCACACGGCAGTTTGCCCTGGGAGCCTAGAAAGGACTGGAGAAATCCAACCCTCGCAACCTCCCTCTCTTCTAGCCTGGACTAATTGTTGAGGATTCCACGGGAGAGGGGAGAGAGAGCCTGGGGCTGACCCTACTTTTGACTGGCAAGTTTGGTCTGCCCTGTCCCGAGAGCCCTTCCAGGCTGGGTGGGGCTGCGCCATTGTTTGCCTTGGAGCCTGCAAGGGGCTAAAGACAAACAAACCTCCCAATCTCCTCCTCTACTAACAGGGACTGATTGTTGAGGATTCAGAGGGGAGTGGAAATATTTCCTAGCTGGGAAAAGGGAGGGGGCTACCAGAGAAGACTGGAGAACTGTCTCAGAAACTTTGAATTACAAGGCTCTTATCCCCAGACAGGAAGCTCTATCACATTGATCTGGTCTGTGTCACAACAAATACACTCCGACCAGGCATTGAATTGAGAGCTGCCAACAAGTGCCATCTCCTGGCACACCAAGGAAGTGCACATAAGAAAATTAATAAGTAGGAGAGGTTTTTCCTGGCCTCTATAGCCTCCTTGCCCAAGGCCCTAGGAAACGACTCTACAACCAATTACTGGGTCCAGTGCCCAGTTTTGAGCACCCAGCAGAACAATCCTAACAATCAAGATTGAGCCAAAAATCAAAGAGCTATGGTAACTCGCAGCGTCCTGCCACTAAAACCTTATAAAAGAGAAAGAGATAGAGCATCTAAGTAAAATACAAACTAACCAGATGCCTAAGCACCAGCAAAAAATTACGAGCCATACTAAGAAAATAGAAGACATGGCCCAAGAATACAGCAAAGTCCCAGAAGAGATGCAGAATTTGAGAGAAATAATCAGTGAGATGAGCACAAATTTCCAAAATCAAATTAATGAGATAAAAGACAATATAGCTAAAGAGATAAATGACATCAAGAAGACATTGAGCGAATGCAAAGAAGAATTTGAAAGCCTGAACAGAAAAGTAACGGAGGGAGGCGGCTGTGGCTCAGTCAGTAGGGCTCCCGTTTGCCATGTTGGGGGGCCCCGGGTTCAGTTCCCGGGGCCTCCTGGTGGGGGCGGGCCCGCCCGCATGGCGTAGTTGGCTGACCCAGTGAGCACGGGCAGCAGGGGGGGGATGGATGAATGAATAAATAAAATCTTTAAGGAAAAGGAAAAAATTAAAAATTAAAGTAACGGAGTTCATGGGAATGAAAGACACAATACGTGAAGTCAAAAACACATTTGAGGCATACAACAGCAGATTTGAAATGACCGAAGAAAGAATAAGTAATACCAAAGACAGAGCAGCTAAAATTGAAGAGAGGAAAGAACAGGGAGAAAAAAGAATGGGAAAAAATTGAGCAGGGGCTCAGAGAGTTGAATGACAACACAAAACGCAACAACATATGTATCATGGGAGTTCCAGAAGGGGAAGAGAAAGGAAAAGGGGCAGAAAGAGTATTTGAGGAAATAATAGCTGAAAATTTCCCAACTCTCATGAAAGAAATGAACTTACATGTCCAAGAAGCACACTGTACCCTAATGAGAATAAATCCAAATAGACCTATGCCAAGACATACTATTCAGAATGTCAAATGTAAAAGATAAAGAGAAAACTCTGAATAGCAAGAGAGAAGCAAACGATCACGTACAAAGGACGTCCAGTAATACTTAGTGCAGATTTCTCTTCAAAAACCATGGAGGCGAGAAGACAATGGTATGATACAATTAGGAAACTGAAAGAGAAAAACTGCCAGCCGAGAATTCTTTATCCAGCAAAACTGTCCTTCAAATATGAAGGTGAATATAAAGTATTTATAAACAAACAGAAACTAAGAGAGTTTGCAATAAAGAATCCACCTTTGCAGGAAATATTAAAGAAAGCCTTAGAACCTGAAAGAAAAAGACAGGAGAGGGAGGCTTGGAGGAGAGTATAGAAGAAAGAAAAGCAGAAAGGATAATCAAAAGAGTAAAAAGAGACAAAAATAAGATGACATATGAAAACCAAAGAATAAAATGGAGGAATAAATAGTGCATTTTCAGTAATATCATTGAATGTGAATGGATTAAATTCCCCAATCAAAAGATACAGGCTGACAGAATGGATAAAAAAACATAAGCCATCCATATGCTGCTTACAAGAAACTCACCTCAGACCCAGGGATACAACCCGGCTGAAAGTAAAAGGTTGGAAAAAGATACTCCACGCGAATATTAAAAAGAAAAGAACAGGGGTAGCTATACTAATATCAGACAAAACAGACTTTAAATGCAAAAACCTTATAAGAGATACAGAAGGCCATTATATATTAATAAAAGGGATGATCCTCCCGGAAGATATAATAGTCATAAATCTCTACACACCTAACCAGGGTGCCCTAAAATATATAAGACAAACTCTGGCAAAACTGAAAGGAGAAATAGACATTTCTACAATAATTGTTGGAGACTTCAATACCCCTATCACATCATTAGAGAGAACAACTAGACAGAAGATCAACAAGGTACCAGAGAACTTGAACAATATGATAAACAAGTTAGACCTAACAGACATATACAGAACACTGCTTCCAAACTCAGCGTGTTATATATTCTTCTCAAGTGCCCATTGATCTTTCTCCAGGATAGACCACGTTAGGTCACAATTCAGCTCTCAATAAATATAAAAAGATTGAAATTATACAAAGCACCTACTCAGATCATAATGGAATTAAACTAGAAATCAATAACAGACAGGAAAAAAGTAAATTTGCAAATGTGTGAAGAGTGAACAATACACTTCTAAATATTTGGTGGGTCAAAGAAGAAATTGCAAGTGAAACCAGTAAATATATTGAGACAAATGAAAATGAGAACACAACATATCAAAACTTATGGGATACAGCAAAGGCAGTCTTGAGAGGGAAATTTATAGCCCTAAATGCCTATATTAAAAAACAAGAAAGAGCTAAACTCAAAGATTTAACTGAACAACTAGAGAAACAAGAAAAGGAACAGCAAACCAATCCCAAAGCAAAAAGAAGGAAAGAAATAATAAAGATTAGAGCAGAAATAAATGAAATTGAGAACTGAAAAACAATAGAGAAAATCAACAAAACCAAAAGCTGGTTCTTTGAGAAGATCAGTAAAATTGACAAACCCCTCGCTAGACTAACAAAGAAAAAAAGAGAGAAGATGCAAATAAATACAATCAGAAATAAAAGGGGGGAGATTACAAATGACTTCACAGAAATAAAAAGAATCATAAGAGGATATTATGAGAAGCTATATACCAACAAACTAGACAACCTGGATGATAGGACAAATTTCTAGAAACACATAACCAACCTACACTGATGCTACAAGAAATACAAGAACTTAACAAACCAATCACAATTAAGGAGATTGAATCCGTCATCAAAAATCTCCCAGCAAAGAAAAGTCCAGGACCAGATGGCTTCACAGGTGAATTCTGCCAAGCATTTCTAAAAGAATTAACACCAATCCTGTTTAAACTCTTTCAAAAAATTGAAGAGGAGGGAAAATTACCCAACATATTTTATGAAGCCAACATCACCCTAATACCAAAGCCAGATAAAGATTCCACAAGGAAGGAAAATTACAGACCAATCTCTCTCATGAACATAGATGCAAAAATTCTCAACAAAATACTTGCAAATCGAAACCAACAGCATATCAAAAGACTTATACATCACGACCAAATGGGATTTATTCCTGGTATGCAAGGCTGGTTCAACATAAGAAAATCAATCAATGTAATATACCACGTTAACAAATTGAAGGAAAAAAAACACATGATCATCTCAATAGATGCAGAAAAGGCATTCGACAAAATCCACCATCTTTTTTTGATAAAAATACTTCAAAATATAGGAATAAAAAGAAAATTCCTCAATATTATAAAAGGCATATATGAAAAACCCACAGGCAACATCATACTCAATGGGGAAAGGTTGAAAGCTTTCCCGTTAAGATCAGGAACAAGACAAGGATGCCCACTGTCACCACTGTTATTCAACATTGTACTAGAAGTTCTAGCTAGGGCAATTAGACAAGACAAAAAAATTAAAGGTGTCCAAGTAGGAAAAGAGGAAGTAAAACTCTCACTGTTTGCGGATGACATGATCCTGTATTTAGAAAATCCTGAAGTATCCACAAGAAGCTACTTGAACTAATAAATGAGTTCAGCAATGTGGCAGGATACAAGATCAACACGCAAAAATCAGTAATGTTTTTGTACACTAGTACTGAACAACCTGAGGAGGAAATCAGGAGGAAAATTCCATTTTCAATAGCAACAAAAAGACTCAAATACCTAGGAGTTAATTTAACCAAAGAAGTATAGGACCTACAGGCAGAGAACTACAAAACAATGCTAAAAGAAATTTAAAAAGACCTAAACAAATGGAAAGACATTCCGTGTTCATGGATTGGAAGAATAAATATCGTGAAGATGTCAATATTGCCCAAACTGATTTATAGATTCAATGCAATACCAATCAAAATCCCAACAGCTTACTTTACAGAATTAGAGAAGGCAATTACCAAATTCATCTGGAAGGGTAAGTGCACCTGAATAGCCAAAAGCATTCTAAAAAAGAAGAGCAATGTGGGAGGAATTTCACTGCCTGACCTTGAAACATATTACAAAGCTACAGTGGTCAAAACAACATGGTACTGGCATAAAGATAGACACATCGATCAGTGGAATAGAATTGAGAACCCAGAAATATACCCTCACCTATACAGTCAACTGGTTTTTGATAAACCTACCAAGCCCACGCTAATGGGAAAAACAGTCTCTTCGACAAATGGTGTTGGGAGAACTGGATATCTATAACCAAAAGAATGAAAGAGGACCCCTATCTCACCCCCTATACAAGAATCAACTCAAGATGGGTCAAAGATCTAAATATAAAAGCCAGGACCATAAAACTACTAGAAGAAAATGTAGGGAAACATCTTCAAGACCTTGTAGTAGGTGGTGGTTTCTTGGACCTTACAGCCAAAGCACGTGCAACAAAAGAAAAAAATAGATAAATGGGACCTCCTCAAAATTCAACACTTTTGCACCTCACAGGACTTTGTCAGAAGGGTGAAAAGGCAGTCAACTCAATGGGAAAAAATATTTGGAAATCACATCTCTGATAAGGGTTTAATATCCAGGATATATAAAGAGATGTTACAACTCAACAATAAAAAGACAAATGACCCAACTGAAAAATGGGCGAAAGACTTGAATAGATATTTCTCTGAAGAAGAAATACAAATGGCAAAAAAAACACATGAAGAAATGCTCAACATCACTCATGATTAGGGAAATGTAAATCAAAACTACAATGAGATATCATTTCACACTTATCAGAATGGCCACTATGAAAAAGACAGAGAACTATAAGTGCTGGAGAGGATGTGGAGAGATAGGAACACCTCTTCACTGTTGGTGGGAATGCAGGATGGTACAACCACTATGGAGGACTGTTTGGCAGTACCTAAAGAAGTTGAATATAGACTTGCCACGTGACCCTGCAATACCACTATTGGGTATATATCCAGAAGAACTGAGAGCAGTGACACGAACAGACATCTGCACACCCATGTTCTTAGCAACATTATTCACCATTGCCAAAAGTTGGAAACAACCCAGGTGTCCATCAACAGATGAATGTATAAACAAACTGTGGTCTATTCACACGATGGAATATTATGCAGCTGTAAGAAGAAATGAAGTCGTAAAGCATATGACAACATGGATGAACCTGGAGGACATTATGTGGAGTGAAGCAAGCCAGACACAAAAGGACAAATACTGTATGAATGTGTTACTATGAACCAAATATATTATGTAACATATTGTTTGATTAAAAAAAAAAAATTTATGTATCCAAAAAAGAAAAAAAAAGAAAAAAGAAACGAGCCCCAGGAAGAGAGACGAGCCTTTTCCCAGCCTACAGCCTAGATCAGAGAAGATGGGACCACGGAGCATTAAGAGGAAGAGGGAGCCTGAACCCTCACAGAGATCGGCAGCCATCTTGCTCCAACACGTGGCAACAGGCTTTGGTGAGGGAAGTAACTTGCTCTTTATGGCCTGGTAACTGTAAGCTTCTGCCCCAAATAAGCACCCATTTTAAAGGCCAGCAGAGTTCTTTCTGGTACTTTGCCTCAGCACCCCTTGGGCTAATACAAGTACCTGCGCCTACATTAGTTTGAGTAAACTGGGTCCTACAACCTGACGAAGTTAACATAAGACTAGTCACCACAACGTGTAGATGCATACAATGTGTGAAAAATACATGCCCTTGCGTGTGGGGGTGGCAATGGGTGGGGCGAGAAACAGGACTCTGAGTTTTTTACTTTATAGAACTCTGTTCTATTTGGTATTTTTCTTAACAATGCATATGTTTTATTTTTATAATAATTTTTTAAAAAGTTAATAGATTGTGTTGCAATTTCTCTACATGCTCAGTTGAATTCCAAATAAAGTTCATGACTAGGTCTTGATGAAAGATTTTCCAAAAAAAAAAAAATTAAAACCATGATTAACAACACTCTAAACATTTTTAGATTTTCAGGAATTTTATGAATGAACATTTTACTGGTACACTTTGATTAACAGAGGGTTAAAGAATTTCTTTTAATTTTAATCCAAATTTACCTTACTAGCATTCATACTTATTAATATAAGCACTTATTTGATTTTTGGCCATTTGAATAGAGCTCTTTTAAGAATTTCTATTTCTCAATTTAATATTACCATCCAGAGGTTTTAAGTTATACACTGAACAAACAAACACAAAAAGTGTTAAGATACACCAACAGAAACATAAAGTTCATTAACTTGACTCGTAATTCTTACTGCTTTGGTATGGCTATTTTTAGGCTTTTCATTTATTTCTTTGATTTTACTGCTTTTAAGATTTAAACACTTTTACTAGTAATCAGCAACAGTTAAGAATATTTGAGCGTTATAAATGCAGTTAGGCTTTAATTCAGCAGTTTAGACAGGCAGTATTTAACACATAATTTGGATCATTGCTTTTTAGGAGTACACTTAGACTTGGGAGTTAGCTTAAAGCTTACTTGTTAGAGGCGAGCAATTGTAGGTTTGTTAAGTAAGATTATTAGGGACAGCTGGGTGTTGAAATTTTTGATAAGATGAGAAGGATCAGAGGAATAGGATCTGAGATGATGTTTGATTTGGGAGAGATCAGAGAGGGAGAAAGGGACATGAATGTGCGTAATGCTTTGTACCTGGGCCACTTTCTGGATAGAGAGGACAGGAGCTAGGGAAGGAGGCTGGAAAGCAGGGATTGGGGCTCAAGGGCCAGTGATGGGTGGGGAGAAGGGAGCAGGGCCCTGGGAGAGGTGTGGCGGAAGGGAAGGAGGATGGAGCAAGTTCAGGGGGCGCTGGTGAGGCATACAGCAGCGGAGGAGGGGTGTGATTGGAGGGATCAGAGTTGGAAGAAGGGTTTTCTGTGTGCAGGAGGCAGGGAGGGGAGGGTGGCCCCAGGCACCTGTATGATGAGGGGTGAAAGTTGGGGGGGGGGGCTAGTCTGCCAGATCGAAGTGGAGATTTTCAGAGGTTGCAGGGAGTGAGAGAGGAGGAGAAAGAAAGTTTCTGAGAGGGTTTTTGGTATAAAAGAAGGATCTGATAAGAGGAACAGGATAGGCAGAGGGAGGGACAATTACGAAGGAAAATAAATGCCTGAACATAAGGAATTTCTGACCAGTTACCGGTGCACTGGATGAAACTCTCTAAGTTTCACAGAATTTAGAAATTGAAAGTGCTGTTCTCTGGCCATTGACTTTCATTGCCCAATTTGTACTACAGCCACACAGAGGCTGAATAGAAAAGGAGCTTTTTAGGTTTGATGTGTCCTTCTGGGTTCAGAGTTTTAAGGTTATGAAGGAGACAACCCAGAGGCATGGTTTTGGGGGGGAGGCAAAATTTAATTCCCTATTTTAGGTGGCGTGGGTGAGACTAAGGATCTCTAAAAAGGAAAGAATAGGGGAGATTCCTAGTGAGACAGGCATTCCCGAATCAGTCAGCAATCACCCAAGGAAATGGGAGACCATGCTTGGAGCCGGACATCTCCGGAGCCAAGGGGTCTCTTCCCACGAAGACGCAGGCCTACCGCCCACCACAGCCCTCAGGGACAGTGAGGATCACTGACCTTGCACTAGGAGTTTTTTGGCAGGTTGTCCTGGACAACGGGAAAAGAGAGAAAGACAGCAGGATCCTCCGGGGGAGAAATCCTTGACTCACCCAGCTATGATTCGGTGTCCAGTGTTGGATGGGTTCTCTCGGCAGCGGCAGGACAGAGATTCCTCACCAATCAGTCAGTCTCAGCGATCCCAGACCCAGGTTTTTCGGCACCAAATGTTAGAGAAAAACGGCACACACTGGGACGCAGGAACTGATGATTGCAGGCAGAAAGTTTATTGGGAAGCTCTCCCAATGGAGGGGTTCTGATGAATAGACTTCAGCTTCCCCGCTGGCATGGCAGGGGTCTGAAGAGAGACTTCAGCCCACCCGTGGAAGGTGGTGGATATGAATTTATACAGTACATCAGTAGGTGGGGAAACTGAGTATAACCTGGGGCCAAATGGCCAGGTGGGGAGTAGGCTAGGAGGTCTTAGAATGTGGGACAGGTTGGAGAGGGACTGATGGCCCTTATCTGCTCCATTTTATTTATTCTTGGGAGGGGATGAGAGGTGGGTTCTGGCTGGAGGCTGTCCTTCCTCAACCTATGCCACAGGGGTGTTGATTCACAGTCCTGTGACCTGTCAGTCATTGCAAACCTCTCTAACACTAATATTCTCGTTGATGTTTATATTGACCTTATCATCCTTTATCATTTTAAAAAATTAGTCTTTTCACTTTTAAAATAATTAACTCTTTTCCTTATAATTATATTAACTCATATTTACTCTTTTATTGTCACTTTGGTCAAATAGGGAACCAAATGTTTCACAGTGACCCATTTTCCTGTTTAACATAATTTCAAACATGACAACTTTTAACATTTTGTCTCCCCAAAATCAAATCCTAAAGATATCTTTCTATTTCAAACTGTTGCAAAGGACTTGTTCTTTCACCTTGTAAAAAGAGAGGTTCTAGAAATAGTTCATTTGATATGTTATGAGTTATATGGGAAGTGTTGTTAAATTAAAAGCGATTTTCTAATCTTCTGTTTGTTGGTTTGTACGGGTGAAATGTTATTCACATAAATATTTGGAGATTGTACTGAATTCCTAGAGATTTGGCAGTGTTCTCACAGTCCATGACATGTCCTGATATTGATCTGCATGACGTTAGACAACAGTATAGTGTTGTTAGTCTTAATTTTAGTTATTCTTAGAAAAAATGCTACTTGTCACAGCAACAACCAAATTGCCTTGTCATTTACATTGTTTTACTCTGATGCGTCTCTGAAAGTGCATGTGGTCAGCTGCAGATCAGGGCTTCATCTTCAGCAAAAAGGGACTTTGAGTGAGAAGGCAAGTATATAAATAATGTTCTACTTGTCAATTAACATAACCCTGGTGTTACCAGAGTTTGTCTAGTTTCTTGGCTAAGCTGCAAGAAATGAATTTCAAGAGCACACCACGTTGATTAGGACAATAATTTATTAAGGTAGGGAGGGAAGAGAAATGGGAGAAAGAGGGCCGATTTACAGATTACAATTCCCCATTATAGATTATAAATGCCCAGGTTTTACTTGCGTGGCCATCATGGCAGTGGAAAAACAGTGAGAGCGGGGTGCAGAAAGCAGGAACAGGGCAGGAACAGGCACAGGGACAGGGACTTTTTGCTTTCCCTCCGCTTGCCTTTTAAACCATTAATTATTCCACCCCTTTGCTAATGACAGGGGAGGAGTCCCAGCTGTTTGCTGTTTTGATTGATTACCCCACCCATAACCCTCCCCCCCCCCCCAGAGGGCCCAATGATAAGGCTCCTGGAGAATATCTGGGGCTGCTCCTGGCTTCCAGAGGAAATCTCGTTCCGAATGGGAGTTCTCTTGAGAGTCTTCCAGCAGCCATCTTGGGGGTGTTGATGTCCATGTTGACTTTTTGCCAGGTTCTAGATCTGTCTATTGATTCCCTATCTAGCCTGCTTCATTTCCCCCCTCAGAGAGTTTATACCTTTATTCTTAAAGATGCTGAAGGATGATGGTCATTCTTCTGTAGTTACTTCCTGCTGGTTAGGAGCGGTAGGCTCTACCTGACAAGGTGTAAAACCCTCCTGCTCTTCTATCGTGGTTGGAGGAAGATGAATCTGGCATCCTCGGTGAACCTGGATGAAGTCCCCATATGCCTAACAAGATGTTGATTCTGGAAAAAATAAACTTGATTAGAATTTCGAGGATATATGGTCCCACTAAGAGGATACTGGACTACAAAAGTGGAAAAGCCCAGGTGCCTGCAAAGACTGCATCTCCCCGAAGTTGGTGGGAAACAGTATTTCTTTCAGTTATTTTATGCTGTTGGTTAACTCTAAGGAGAGTTTGCAGCAGACAACGGGGTTAGGTATAAATTGCCAATCCCAGTTCTTATGGTAGAGGAGAGGAATGAGAAGAGGCATTGCCTTTTTAGTTATTGTCTAGGAAGAAACTACAGGAAATGAAAACAGTCAAGGTTTTTAAAGGGGTGTCTGGCTTGCCCTCCCCCTAGCAATAGGCATTTGGGCTAGAGTTAGAGGGAATAGCTGGCTTTGACACAGACATTACTTAGCTTTGTCTCTTGAAGAGGTATTTCAGGCCATCCAATGACTGGCACTGTACATCCCATCAGGTGATTCAGGTGAGTGGGCATTTCCTTGGGCAGCTGTCTTCACTCAGGATAAGTGTACCAAGCCGGGAATTCTTTAACATTAATAGCTGTGGAGTGATCAGAACTACAGAGTAAGGTTCCTTCTATTTTGGTTTGTTTTCTTGCCAAGTTTTGATCACTACTTGGTTTCCAGGTCCTGGGTGAGGAAAGGTTTTTGTCCAAGGACCATCTCAAAGGATCTAAGCTGAAGTAGGTCTTAGCCACCTCATTTTCTGTTTTCCTTCTGGTGGGAAATGCTTAGCCCTGGCAGGATGGCATGTGGGTTTGCCAGTCCTCCCCAGGATATGAGTGGGACAGGTTCTGGAATAAGGGCTAGGAGGGAGACCTGGGTTAAGCATGTCTTCCACCTGGTGTTGGGTGAAGACTGAGAGGTTGCCCCCAAGTTAATGTGGTGTTGCCCCCACCGCTCTCAGGCACGATGGCCAGTTTTTAAATCTTATAGGCATATTTATTAACTACTTAGAAGATGGAGTTTACCAGGACTTTTAACATGTTCAATATCTTTCTGCATATGATCTAGAATAGAAAAGATACCACCATAATCATCAGCCATATATCCAGAGTAGAAGATATAGGTACAGTACTTAATACTAATCAATGTAATAATCAATGCATAAATTTCCACACTGAGCTGCAATTAATAGATTTAAGCTCCATGTTTGCAATACCTTACAGGTTATCTCTCCATGGGAGCAGGCCATAATGCCAGTTGTGTTTAAGTTCTACTCACAGTACTCTGGTGATCACTGCTCCACTTGGCGTGTCCTTCACACAGCCAGCATGCTGCAGCACCATTGACGCTAGAGAGAAGCTAGGAAGGGAGGCTCCAGTATCCCACCAGCCTGGTGCATAGCACCCCTCGGCACTATGAAACAGTGCCAATCTGAAGGTGATATCCATTGTACACCTGGCCATTTGGAGCCATCACTGCCTGCTGCAGGAGTTCAAAACTGCAACGTAGTCTGCATTGACTTCAGGAGCACAACCAGAGATGTAGTAGATACTTTTATTGTTTTAGGGGTCAGTGACCAACCTAGCCAATAACTCAAATGGAGAGGCAACCTGCAGTGTATGAAGGCCTGGTCTGAATGCACAAGAGAGTTTGACAATGCTGAAGTCTCTATCATGGTCTTAACTCTTAGTTAGTTTCTAGTAAGTTTTTACTTTAAGACAAATTGGGTACCTTTATTAACTAAGCCACAAGAGTTTTATTAGTAACAACTTTGCTAAATTTTTCTTCTTTTCTAGCAGTTGAATCAATTCCACTTCTGATTTATACATTAAATCCACTCGCAAGACTGTATTGACATTTAAAGACTCATTTTTAGGTTACCTTTCACTGTTATCCAATTTGTAACAGGTGAACCCCCAATCTGATTTTCTAGGCACAAACAAACTGACAAAGTTAAACACAGATGACAAAGATGAACACGAAGTTAAGCAAAGATTAAAACAGAAGAGAGAATTTTATATGCTTAGCATTTCTAGGAACTTTTTGATTTTTTTAAACTTTATTTTGTACATTTAATAATTGAAAATATAAATAATTAAAAACTAAAAAGTAAGCACAGATGAATAAATATATACATTTCTCAATTAAATGTAATTGATACATATAATTTTTTTTTTGGAATCAAACAATATGTTACACAATATATTTGGTTCATAATAACGCATTCATACAGTATTTGTCCTTTTGTGTCTGGCTTGCTTCACTCAACATAATGTCCTCCAGGTTCATCCATGTTGTCATATGCTTTATGACTTCATTTCTTCTTACAGCTGTATAATATTCCATCGTGTGAATAGACCACAGTTTGTTTATCCATTCATCTGTTGATGGACACCTGGGTTGTTTCCAACTTTTGGCAATGGTGAAAAATGTTGCTATGAACATCGGTGTGCA
>JAKSZT010034979.1:0-13408 GCA_026826555.1 Tolypeutes matacus | reverse complement strand
CATGGAATGAAGTGGGGGGGGGGAGACCATATCAATACACAGAAAAAGGCTTTCCACAAAATCCAGCTCCTTTACTAGATAAAAACACTCAGAAAAGTAGGAATATAAGGCAACTTTCTCAACAGCATAAAGGACATTTATGAAAAACACATAGCTAATGTCACATTTAAGAGTGAAAGATTAATAATTTATTCCGTAAGATCAGGAATGAGACATGGATCCTGAATTCATCACTTCTATTAAATCAATATCATACTGGAAATTCTTGTTAGAACAAGCAGGCAAGAAAAAGAAATAAAAGTAAATCAAATTAGAAAGGAAGAAATAAAATTATCTCTACTTATCAATAGAGGATCTATCAAGGGATGTGTTGATTTTTTTCAAGTAATGACACCTCACCCCAAAAAAGCAGCTGGAATTGGATTCAGCTCCTCATTAGTTTTACAATAATGCACTGTGGTGTTCCAAGATCTATCTATTTTATGCAACAGCCAAAATAGGAGTAGAAAGTGCATGCATTATAAATCAACAGCCCTGATTTATAATGACTTTCAAGTCCTTGATGGTGAGTTTAATCTATACAATAGCTCCATGAATGTGGTATTGCATTTGATTTAAGATTTTGATTGGTATAGAGTTTGAGTGGCTTACACATTGCACTTCCTACCATAATAGCCCTCACTCTACAAACCTATAAGTCCCCCAATGTGAGGATTCTGTCCGTTGCTGAGTATGTCTATTCCATTTATACATTCCAGAACTGGGCAAATAACCAAAGAATAATTATTGGTACCCAGTGCATGCACAGTGAGACAGAAGGATAAAACTCTATTGATCAAGTGATCTACACAAGCCCTAACTTAACTGCTGGGCCTCAATGACATTTTGGGGCTCCTGGAATTAATGTCACTTCTGAGTCAGTGTCTAAAAATCCCTGAAAGTTCTGAACATTTCCTATCTTCCAATTCATTGTTATCCTGTTAAAAGGCTGTGGGTTTCTTTGGAAAAGGCTGGGAGGAAAATTAATAGTCACCTCCTATGTTAGTATTCACATAGGGAGGCACAGGTCATTAGGAACTGAGACTTCTTAGCAAAAGATAGCAATGAGTAGAGGCCGCCCACTAACTAAACAAGTGACCTTGGAAGTGGCCGGTCATCCAGCCATAGTTCTTGTTGCTGCAGCCCAGGATAGCATCTTGACTGCAATTCAATGCAAGATCTTCATCCAAAACTGCACAAGCAAGCAGGTCTCAGAATGCTGACCCTAAGAAACTGTATGAAATTTTAAAAAATACTGTTTTATACTGCTACATTTTGAGGTAATTTGTTAAAAAGCAATAAATAATTAATGCATAAAAGTGAATTTTTCTTTAAAGAACAATAAAATTTTAGGAATTATGTCTGTAAGATGGAAGAAATATATGTGTACTGAATAAATTTGAAAAAGAATCATTAAAAAATGACTAATATGGGAATTTGAAGGATGAACAGGCTATAGATGCAAAGGGCACAGGAAAACATATAACGTGAAGAAAAATAATAACAATGTTTTGTCAGTGTGAATAACTACTGTTGTCTACCTTGCTTTTAAAATGATCCTCTGACCATGATTGCCAATAAATTGGTGTTCCAGTTTATTCTCCAGTCTGTTTCCAAAGACCCTATCCTCTTAGAAATTGACATTGTGGTCCACCACATATATTTAGATGATTAAATTAAATTTGAATCAGAAAAGACAAGTATCCCCATTTAGTCATTTGTCCAAGCCACTTTAAACACACATGATAGTCATTCTACCAGTGGAACTAATGTGTTTTTATTCTATCCAATGCTTATGTCTGTGTAAATCCACTAATTTGCAAATTCTGCTGAAAATCGTGTGATAACATATTTTGGTCATATGTGAACATGGTTTCTTATATGAAAACCATGGAACCATGTTTTTGCATTTTGTAACTTTTTATGGTAGTGAAATACATACAGCTTAACATGAATATCATATTCAAGTGCACTATTAAGTGGAATTAATTAATTCAGTGTATATTGCTACCATTACTAACATCCATTATCCCCAATTCTTCATGTTAAACAAAAACTCTTCAACCATTATGAAATAACTCCCCACATCCACCTCCCAGGCACTGTCAGCTTATCATCTACTTTTTGTTCCTATGAACTTGCTTATTCTAGGTATTTCATATAAGTGATATTATACAATGTTTGTCCTTTTGTGTCTGGCTTATTTTACTTAACAATATATTTTCAAATTCATCCATATTGTAGCATGTTCCAGAACTTCATTCATTTCTGTGGCTGTATAATATTCTGCTGTATGTCTATAGAGCATTTTTAAATTTTTATGAGCCCTCTCCATGTCAGAGAGGTGTCCACATTCCTGAACTAGTGTTGTCTCACTCCAACATTTCACTTACTCTACTAATTGCTATATATTAATACCTAATGTCCACTATTTTATTCAGCTATGTGTCTTAATGTTTGATCAGGACTGTTTATGTTATTGTTTTTGAAAACAGAAATAAATGCCATCATTTGAAGTGCAGTCAAGGTACAGAATTTACTTTCATAGAATAAAGTCTTTGATGGGAATATAATTTAAAACTCATGTAAAACACTAAGCTTTCTTTACTACACTTGAGACAAATATAGAAAAAATGAAATTTACAAATCCCATACACCTACTCATTGGGATTAGTTAACTTTTACTCATTTGATCAGTATGTAATTGTGCTTGCTCTCCCCCTCCCTATTCATCCCTGCCACACTCAGCACATTTGCATGAAGCTAACAAGTTTCTCTAGGGATTACCTTTGTCATTTTTAATAGTCTAGAAATGTAGAAACCGCGTTAACAGATCTGAACTCTGTACAGCCCACATTATAAATTTTCATCATCTTTTCTAAGTCTTTGCCTCTGTACAAGAGGAGGAAACAGTCAACACATGTGGTTCAAATATGAGATAGCAAGAGTTGGAGCCCAGACATCACCAACTCTAGTGAGAGCCATGACAAATTCCTTGCTTTTTCATTGCAGTGAAATCACAACATGAAGAAAAATCTGAATAATATAATACAGGGACATATGATTAATGAAGAAATAGATCTTGTCTTTTTGTATACCTACATTTTGAAGACTCAATATTCTCATCTTCAGGAAATGACTTTCAGTGGCAGTAAGGAATGATTACAACCTTAAAATGGTAATTTCCTTCCCAAATGTTGAAATAGTACCTTTGAATTTTGATCCTTTAATAAGAGTTACATCACATATCATTTTATTTGCTTTTCAGAAAGGGACTCTTAGAGGTCTTGCTAGCTCACCAGATATGTTATATTAACATTTATAGAAAGGCTACTGACTGTTTTTGTCACATAAGTGACTGTGAGTGCTAAAGAATATTGTCACAAAAAAGGAGATGATGATATAGTTATTTTGGTCTGGTCCTCATTATTAAACAGAATATTAAGCTAAGCTAAGTAGTTAGAGTTTCTGAGAGTCAGGAAATCCCAAGAGTTTGAATTACAGACTTATTATTAACTGGCTGTGCCTCATTGGCAAGGTATTATACTATCTGTAGCATAGATTTTCATTATAAAATAGGGGTAAAATAGAAACAATCTCATAGGTTATTTGGTAAATTAAATGAATTCCATATAAGGCATGTTTAACAGTGTCAGGCATATAGCAAACATTATACCTTTAGTGCCCTTATTTTTTCAGATTTAAATGATTTCTGAAGAATTAATTTAACTATTATTATTTATCAGGATTCAACTTTTCCATACTTTAAAGTCACAAGTTGGCAAGAGACCAAAGGGACAACATTAAAACACAGTGGATATGTGAGTACATGCTAGTGGAACAGCATAGTCTAAACTTATACATCTCCAAGGGTAGAATGCAGTAGGTTTGTTAAAGAGTGAAAATATCCATTATTTAGAAACTATTTGGAAGAGACTGAATAACCTATTATTGACGTAGTATGTTTGTATTCTTGTTTAAGATATGATTCTATAAAATGTAAAGTGGTGAATATTAAAATGAGTGGAAAAACTGAATTTTTTTCTGATACTAAGAAAACATAATGTTTGTATCTTGGTGGTAGAGATTAGATCAGAAATTATGCTATATTAAAACATTCCTTCATTCACTTATAAATTCCCACGAAATGCATGTATCATTATAGATGAGCAAATGTATGCCTCACAAGGATTCTCTTATCTTTGCAGTGGAAGCATGTAACAGTGACAAGCATTGAAGGTATGCTAATAAGAGTATCTAAATTCCAATTCCATCTGTGACAATTAGTAATCTGAGTACTTTTGACAAAACTACCTAAAGACTCTGACTTTATGTATGACATATGCATTTACATATGCTTTTTTCCTAGTTCCGTATCAAAATCATGTGGTCTATGGTTGGTGGCAAGGCTCCAGGATGTGTAAGTTCATTGAGGTTGGTGGGCCACACTGTGGGAGATGTTTGTGTGGGATGTGGTGGGAGGTGTGGGAGGTGGGCAACATGGGAATCCCAGTGGGTTCCGTGTAATATTTTAGGTAATCTAAGCACCTCTTAAAATATATGTATATATATATATATATAAATAACATTTTTGTAAGCAAAAAAAAAAAAAAATGGCTTCTTCCACACAATAAAGACAAACTTTGCACTAATGTTTCTCAAAAAAAAAAAAATCATCTTTGACAATTTCCAAGAAATTTTGTTATGAGCTACTATACCACAAATGGGCTACAAAATTGTTAAAATATAAATCACTGTCTCTCTCACTAACTTGCACTACACACTTCAGCAAATTTACACAGAAACAACATGAAATAATTTATACAGTGTGTATGTTGTGTGTGTGTATGTGTGTGCATGCATGCATTTATGGAAATTTTCAGAATTCGAGTGGGAACTTGTTCTATTCTAATATGTGAAAAGATTTTTCATATATTGGTATGGATGTAAAAGGTGTTCCATAAAATAGGTAATTTAGTCTATGTTACTTCACTCTCCTGGCTAGAATTGGATGATTTAAAGATTTAATGTATCTTTGTTATTTACTATGTTTCTGTGTCCTGAAAAGACATTTCATCTGTAAATATAAATAGTTTAATACTGGCTCCTAAGATGGCTCAGGAAAATTCAAGCACCATTATTGAGCTGGTCCTTGTGGGATTTTCCAAACACCCCCAGGTTGAGATCCCTCTCTTCTTCCTCTTTTCTCTGGTCTACCTGGTGAATCTCTTTGGTAACACAGTAATTATTGTTTTAGTGGTAATGGATTCCTTTCTCCAGTCACCCATGTATTTTTTCCTCTGTCACTTGGCCTTTCTTAACATATTTTACACTACAACTGTGGTCCCCAAAATGACATTTAACCTCCTTGCTTCTAGGAAAGTCATCTCTTACCGATTCTGCTTTGCCCAGATGTACATCTCCCTGCTAATGGGAGCAGCGGAGTGCATTATTTTGGCAATCATGGCTCTGGACCATTATGTGGCCATTTGCTACCCTCTACGATACCTGCTCATCATGAACTGGTCTGTGTGCATGCAGCTGGCTGTGGGTGCCTGGACCACCAGCTTCTTGGTCTCAATGGTGTCCATCTATTTCACCACAGTTCCTATGTGTGGCCCATATGTTGTTGACCATATATTTTGTGAAGTACCTGTTTTGCTTCATATGGTCTGTGTTGATACAACCCTGCAGGAGAACATGATGGTGATAGGAGCCTCTGGTACCCTGTTGCTCCCCTTTCTCCTCATTGTCTTCTCTTACTTACACATACTGGTTTCTGTGATGAGGATGCACTCAACTGATGGTAGGAAAAAAGATTTCTCTACATGCAGCTCCCACCTGACTGTGGTGTCCATTTATTATGGGACAGGGATGTTCATGTACATGAGGTCAAAATCTCTATATTCAGCTGAGGGTGGTAAGTTGATTTCCTTCTTCTATGCAGTCATCAATCCTGCTTTGAACCCTCTAATATATAGCTTGAGAAACAAGGAGGTCAAAGGGGCTTTGAAGAGAGTCTTGGAGAGATGGACAGTATCCCAAAGTCAAAAGATACTACCCTGAAGACCCAGGAAATAGAATTTGCCTGACAACAGTTCAAAGGTAGTGATAATTAAATTATCTCTTAAAACATATATCTCTATGTGAAAATTATTAAAAGTATATTAGATGCCTCATCTCCAATATTTTACTTTGACATACCTCTCCATTTCTAATATCAATGGATTTCAATTTTGTAATGTATATTTCTACATTCAGTAATTTAATCCATAAGAGCAGGGAGCTACATAGAATAAAGAAAGTAGAATAGAGAATTCAAGCCAGGATTTCTGACTCTATAATTTTATATGGCTTTTATATTCCATTATCCATTTCACCATATTACTTAGGTCTTTATTTCTTTAATGATCATATATCATAGCAAACTCTTTGGTTACCCTATACTCTGTCTACTTTGACATACCAGTTCAGTAATGGTGGAAAATCATTCTACAACTTGGTAAATATACTCAGTTTCAATAAATAATGAAACTTCATATATTTCTTTATTGGTTCTCATTCTCTGGATGTTTTCCAGATATTATGAAACATGATTCAGCTTTCCAGCTCCAACTTAATAACACGTTTTTGTCAAATACAATGACTTCAAAATAGCAACTTTCCCTCACAACTGTGCATTTCCTCAAAAAATGCCTTTATCAGGCAAATTCTTTGCATATGCTTTTCAAGTTTTAATTCGATTATCTTCTGCGTGAAGTCTTTTTTGGGGGAAGAAATATAGCTTTTTTTTTAGTATACTTTAAAATTTTTTAAAAAGATACTTAGATTACATAAATGTTACATAAAAAGGTAGGGAATTCCCATATTTCCCACTCCCTACCCCTCCCAAACTTTCCCATATTAACAACATCCTTCATTAGTGTGGTACACTTTTTACAATAGATGAACTCATATTGGAGCATTGCCACTAAGTGTAGAATATATTTTACATTATATTTGAAACTCTATCCTGCACAATTTTGTAAGTTATGAGAAGATATATAATGGTTTGTATCTGCAATTCTAACATCCTTCGGGACAATATGAATGTCCCAAAAATGCTAACACATTACACTTATTTTTTCTTCTCCCTCCTCTCAGAGCCTCCAGTGGCCACTGCCTCCACATCCTTGATAAAAGTTTTTCCATTGCTAGAATAACAAGAAGTCTACAGTAGAATAACAATAAGTCTACTCAAGTCCATTGTTCATTCCCCAGTCCTGAAGATTCTGAGATGATGATGCCCACTTCGACTCTAATTGAGAGGGAGTTTAGATCCCATGGGGCAGATGGATGGGATTATCTTGCTTGCAGTTGTAGGCTCTCTCTGTTCCTTGGGATGTTTGTTGTCCATCATAATCACCTTGTTAGCTGTCCTGGGTGAGACCAAAGAACTGGAGAGTAGGTGTTGCAACTCTGTTGAGATTCGGGCCCAACTGGCACATGGAAAACCCAAAGACTTAAGTTTCTTGGACATAAATCTATCAACTCTAGTACTAACTATAAGTTCAAATAAAAGGGGCAGAAAAGCCATGTGTGAGGAAACCACAACTGAGCCCAACTCTGTCACTGAGGAGCATGAATTCCAAAGTAAGACCCACTGGCAAGGCACCAAACTGCTGAGCTGTCTGCCCTGCCTATAGTGTCTGGATGTCTCCAGAGTCCTCATGATGTCTTTTGAAGTCTTTTCTAAAAACTGACCCTTATTAACTTGATGATTCTCCTTTATTTGATGGGGGATTTTAAACTTTAAATTGTGTAATTACACTTTTTACTTCATTAATGGCTCATCTGTTGTGTTTGACAACCATGAAATTATCTATTTGGGCCATATATAGCATATTCACTCTTCCCCATAAAGGCTTATCATTTAATGAGTGAGAAAGTGCATGCTGACTCACTGCATTGTAGAAGAAAAAGCTACTGAAGTTCAGGGCCATCAAGAAAACCCTTTTTTGAAGAGGTCATTTAATCTGAGACATAAATAAAGAAGAAAATTCATTAAATTCCCAAGTGAAAAGAGGAATTTCAAATTGAGGTATAGTGTGACAAACAAACCGCCACAAATGGACAAAAAAAATTCAGATCAAAAGTAATTCATAAGTTTTGACTGACTCCTCACTGTCCATGAGGCATGTCTGTATTTTCTCTTAGCTTTTAAATAGTAGGGCAAGGGCTGAACATTTTTCAATCACCACTTCCCACCCTCATGCCAACTGTTTCATGCGCTCTCTTTGTTGGATTGAATGATGTTACTTTTGGCCTTATTTACTATTATTGAAACACAGATGACATCTTTTTAAGTAATTTCTAACTCTATTTTACCCTATATTTTATGCCATTAATTTTCTATAAATGTAAATGTGGTGACTTTTGGAAAACACCTGAAACCACACATGAAAGTCATTTAAGCATTACTTTTAGTGTACATATTTTTTAATTGAAAATACATATGGCTCTTAAGAGGAATGAAAGGATTTCTGCACATAAAAGTTTAATAGGTATTGAGAGGCTGTGCAAGCAAGGAGTGAGAAGCTTGGGACATCTATCTGCACGGATCAGCGGCGTGGACCAAACGGTGGAGATTCGTGAGTTTTGAGGCTGCCGGTGGAGGTTGGCACAGGCGGCTGGGCCCCGCCGTTAGGGAAAAAAAAATAAAACGGCCATTTGGAGCTGCGGGCGGGGCGAAAAAATTTTATTTTCTGGGGAGCTGGCTGCCTGGTGCCCCTTGGACCTTGTGTGAACAGAGCAAACGAGCTAGTCAGCACCCAGTGAACCGGAGTGGGAATTTTGGTCAGGGAACGGAGCTGATTTCCCTAGCCACCCAGGGATAAGACCCGGGCTGCTGCAGAGCCAGGAGGAAGGGACACTTCCCAAAAAAGGGAGGGTTCAGTTGGAAGAGAGGGAAGGGTATTTTATATTTTTAGACATTGATCTGGCTGCCTGCACCGCCCCGTGGCTTTGGGGAACAGATAAGCCGAACTGAAGCAGCACCAGGCTGAGAGCAGATGTGAATCTGCACTTAAACTGATTTACTGAGCTGCCCGGTGACGCTGGAGCTCGGTGCCAGAAGGGGCGGAATCCGCCATTTTTAGCACTCCTCACTGACTAACATCAGAGTTTCAGCTAACCTGGGGAGTCCGGAAAGTGGGACGTGCGTGATTAATTTCCACGGGCCCAGCTAGGATCCCTTCCGTAAGGGGCTTGGTCTAGAAGAGGAATTATTTTGGGTCCTGCATTTGGCTATTAAAAAAAAAAGTGAGGTCACCTCAACAATTGAAAAATAAATTCTTTTTAATTTAGTTTAATAGCTAAAAGCTGCTTCAGGACCTGCATATAGAACCCTGTGGGGAAATTCATTGATTAACACAAGTAGGCAGGAAGGATCCACGTGGACCCTAGGGGAATCATTGACCCATCCTTAGCTCTGTTTGATTGCTTGCCTGTGTGGATCTTTGGTTTCTCTCTGTTACTTTCTGGTCTATTGCTATTATTCCCATTTTCCTCCCCCCTTCCTTTTTCCTTCTATTTTTTTTTTAAATAGGTGCTGCCAGCTGGTCGCTTCTCCGCTGGGCTTCTTATTCAGTAATTTCCCACTCACTATATATATTGATTCTGTATTACAAACTATCACTTATCCTTCCTGCATCTTTCTGCCTTCTGTTTTCTGTTGTGGCTCTTAGAGACAACATTTTTTCATAGGCCCACCACTTAAGGGTGTCAATTTCTATCCCATCTATTTTGTATTCTTCTTCTTCTTTTTTCTTTTTCTTTTTTATTAGTATTAACTTTTTCCTTTCAGACCTTTCTCTACAATTTCACTCCCTCCTCATAATTCTAGCCTTCTAAATCACTATATATATATTCCTCCATTTGTTTTCCCAGTCCATAATAGGAACTCCATATTTTTTCCTAGTATTCTACACTGCCTACTCAAGTTAAATATTCATCTCCTTAAGTCTCATTTTGCCCCTCTTCTAACTTTTATCAATATTTCTATTATCCTTCTGCCTTCCTTACATCTTTTGATTCCTCTGGCCCTAACCTTTTGCCTTCAAGGGAACATAGAAAGAAGTAAGGAAATAAAATAAGAAGAAAAACTGCCAAAGAGAAAACTTAACTCACACGCAGAACCAACAGCTAAATAAAATTCTAGAGCATAGAAAAAAGCTAATCAACTGAACAAACCCATAAAGATAATATGATGACCAGAGGGCAACAGAAAAATACAAATGACTCTGAGAAACTGGAAAACATGGACCAGTCCAGTGCACAAAATAAAAACCAGGAAGCAATGCAGTACATCGAACAACTAATCAAAGATATCCAAACAAATATCATGGACCAACTTAAAGAACTGAAGGAAGAGATTAAGGATATAAAGAAGACACTGGGAGAAAATACTGAAGAAATAGCTAACACACGTAAAAAGGTAATGGATATGATGGCGAACAAACACAAAAGTCAAGAAATGAAAAAGATGCTGGACTCACATGGCAGCAGAATTGAACAGGCAGAGGAAAGAATTAGTGATATGGGAGACAATACAGTTGAAATCAAAGAGATTGTAGAAAAGATAGACAAAAAGATAGAAAAAATCCAGTATGGTCTCAGGGAATTAACCGATAATGCAAGATGCACAAACATACGCATTATGGGCATCCCAGAAGGAGAAGAGAAGGGAAAGGGAACAGAAGGAGTGTTGAAGGAAGTTATGGCTGAAACCTTCCCAACTCTATTGAGAGAGATGGGTGTGCACATCCAGGAAGCACAGCGCACCCCAAATAGTATAAATCCCAACAGGCCAACTCCAAGACATATACTTGTCAAACTGTCCAATGCTCAAGACAAAGAGAAAATACTCAAGGCAGCAAGAGAAAAGAGAACCATCACATACAAGGGAAGCACAATAAGATTAAGTGCTGATTTCTCAGCTGAAACCATGGAGGCAAGAAGACAGTGGTATGACATAGTCAAAACACTAAAAGAAAAAAACTTCCAGCCACGAATTCTCTACCCAGCAAAATTGGCATTCAAAAATGATGGAGAGTTCAAAATATTCACAGATAAACAGCAATTAAGAGAGTATGTCAAGAAGAAACCAGCACTTCAAGAAATACTAAAGGAATCTCTACAAATTGAAAGGAAAAAACAAAGGAGAGAGAGTTGGAGGAGAGTTTAAAAACAACTGAAAACTCAAAAAGAGAAACAAAACAACATATGACATACATTAACCCAAAGAAAAAATGACTGAAGTAAGAAATTCATTACGAGTAATAACACTGAATGTTAATGGATTAAATTCACCAATCAAAAGACACAGATTGGCAGAATGGATAAGAAAATATGATCCATCTATATGCTGTCTACAAGAAACCCACCTTCGGCCCAGGGATTCAAGGAGGCTGAAAGTGAATGGCTGGAAAACCATTTTACAAGCTAACAATAGCCAAAAAAGGGCAGGAATAGCTATTCTAATATCAGACAAAATAGACTTTAAATGCAAAACTATTGTAAGAGACAAAGATGGACACTAAATATTAGTAAAAGGAGTAATCTCTCAAGAAGAGAGAACAATCATCAACATTTATGCACCTAATCGAGGTGCCTCAAAATACGTGCGGCAAACTCTGGAAAAACTAAGAGGAGAAATAAATCCCTCTATAATTATAGCAGGGGACTTCAACACACCACTATCATCATTAGACAGAACATCTAGGCAGAGAATCAATAAAGAAACGAAGGCACTCAACAATACATTAGAAGATTTGGACTTAATAGACATATACAGAACACTTCACCCAAATACAGCGGGATTTACATTCTTCTCCAGTGCACATGGAACATACTCCAAAATAGACCACATGCTAGGCCCCAAAACAACACTCAATGAATTCAGAAAGATTGAGATTATACAAAGTAATTTCTCTGACCACAACGGAATGAAGTTGGAAATCAATAAGGGCCAGAGAAACAGGTTAGGCACAAGGATATGGAAGTTAAACAACACACTCTTAGACAAACAGTGGGTCAAAGAGGAAATTTCAAAAGAAATCAGTAACTACCTTGAAACTAATGAAAACAACAACACAACATATCAAAACCTATGGGATGCAGCGAAAGCAGTCCTGAGAGGGAAGTTCATAGCCATAAATTCATATATTAAAAAAGAAGAAAGAGCTAAAATTGAAGACCTAACTACACACTTGGAGGAATTGGAAAAACAACAACAAACTAAACCTAAAGGAAGTAGAAAACAGGAAATAACCAAGATTAGAGCAGAACTAAATGAAATAGAGAATAAGAAAGCACTGGAAACAATAAACAAAACCAAAAGCTGGTTCTTCGAGAATATCAACAAAATTGACAAACCCTTAGCCAGACTAACAAAGAAAAAGAGAGAACAGATGCAAATACATAAAATAAGGAATGAGCAAGGTGATATCACTACTGACCCCACAGAAATAAAGAGTATCATAAGAGGATACTTTGAAAAATTATATGCCAACAAGAATGACAATTTAGAGGAAATGGACAAGTTTCTAGAAACCCACAAACAGCCGACATTGATGAAAGAAGAAATAGATGAACTCAACAGCCCAATTACAAGTAAAGAGATAGACTCAGTCATTAAAAACCTCCCAACTAAGAAGAGTCCAGGACCAGATGGCTTCACAGCTGAATTCTACCAAACATTCCGGAAAGAGCTAACACCAATTCTACTTAAGCTCTTCCAAAAAATAGAAGTAGAAGGAATACTACCTAACTCATTCTATGATGCCAACATTACCCTAATACCAAAACCAAATAAAGATACCACAAGAAAGGAAAATTACAGACCAATTTCTCTAATGAACCTAGATGCTAAAATCCTTAACAAAATACTTGCTAATCGCATTCAACAACATATCAAAAGGATTATACATCATGACCAAGTGGGTTTCATCCCAGGTATGCAAGGATGGTTCAATATAAGAAAATCAATCAATGTAATACACCACATAAACAAACTGAAAGAAAAAAATCACATGATCATCTCTATAGATGCAGAAAAAGCATTCGACAAAATACAGCACTCTTTCCTCATAAAAACACTACAAAAGATAGGAATAGATGGAAACTTTCTGAAAATGATAAAGGGTATATATGAAAAACCCAAAGCTAACATCATTTTCAATGGTGAAATCCTAAAAGCCTTCCCTCTGAGATCGGGAACAAGACAAGGATGCTCACTATCACCACTCCTTTTTAACATTGTCTTAGAAGTACTTGCACGAGCCCTGAGACAAGAAAAGGACATAAAAGGCATCCAGATTGGAAAAGAAGA
>JAKSZT010034976.1:0-11475 GCA_026826555.1 Tolypeutes matacus | reverse complement strand
CATCCCTTTGGTCAATCTTAAGAGATAAAGCAGGGGGACAGATGTGGCTCGGGTGGCTGGGCGTACTTCTCCCATATGGAGTGACCTCGGTGCAATCCGCGGGAACTGCCAATAAAAATTTAAAAAAGAAAAATATAGAAGATGTGTGGGCCCCAAGGCCCCATGTGCCAGTGTCACCAGGCCCCCGAGTGGGTGAGCTTCTAGGCACTGTCCATGGGTGATCCCTGAGGCTACATTCTCAGGTGCGCAGCAAGTCCCCGGGAGTGGGTGAGTGGTTAGGTTCCATGCACGGGTGAAATGCCAGGCCCCGCCAGCATGCGAACCGCCAGCCCCGTGCTCCGGAGCGCCCCCAGGCCCGGCGAGTGGGTGAGCCATCAGGCACTGTCTGCTGGTGTGCTGTGAGGCCCCCTGCTTGGGTGTACCGCCAGAGCCCGTGAGAGTGTGTGCCTTCAGGCCCCGTGCGAGGGTGCCCAGTCAGGCCCGCAATCGGGTGAGCCGCCAGGACCTGAATGGGTTATGCAATTCAGCCCCGCGTGTGGGAGTACCACCAGGCCTTGCGGTTGTGTGAGCCCCCAGGACACATGCTTGGGTGGGCTTCCAGGCCCTGTGAGCGAGTAAGCCTTCAGGCCCCTTCCCTGAGTGTGCCACTGGGCCCTGCGAGCCTATGAGGTGCCAGGCCCCACGTGCATGTGAGCCGCCAGGCCCCTGCTAGGATGAGCCACCAGACCCAGCGAGCGGTTGAGCTGTAAGGCCTTGTCCACTTGTACGCTGTCACGCCCCTCTAGCAGGTGTGCCTTCAGGCCCTGTCTGCCGGTGGCCGTTAGGCCCCAGGCACAGGTGCACCACTAAGCCCCACAATGGGTGAGTTTTCTGGCTATGTGCACGGGCGCGCTGCCAGCCCTCGCAGCTGGGTGAGCCATCAGGCCCCGTCTGTGGATGCACAGCGAGGCCCCATGAATGGGCGAGTCTCCTGGCCGAGTGTGTGGGTGCACCGCCGGGCCCCACGAGTGGGTGAGCCATTAGGCCCCGTCCATGGGTGCGATGTCAGGCCCCCTGCGCCAGTGCCCCACTAGGACCTCGAGAGGGTGAGCCACCAGGCCTGGTGCACAGGTGCACCACCAGGCAGCGTGAACGTGTGAGCCATCAGGCCCCGTGCGTGGCCTTCTTGACATCAAGAACCTTCAACCTCGGTGGCCGTGAAGTAACTCATGAGTTTCTGTACCTGCCTGAGTGCAGGTCTCACCTGCTAGGCAGAGACCTCCTAACCAAACTTGGGGCCCAGATTACCTTCAAACCTGTAGGCTCAGCAAGCTTAAGCCTGGGAACCAGTCTCACTCTCCTCATCACTGTGCCCTGAAATAAAGAATGGAGACTTCATGTGGAAGAAAGTTATTGGAAGGGAACCCAAATCCTCCTCCAACTTTTAACACGGACAGGCTACAAAGTATCATGGAGAAACACTCAGATCTGTAGACAGCGGGTCACATACCCACGGTTCAACATTTTGCGAGGGCTCCAGACGCTAGGACCCGAGCGGAAAAGGGCTATCTGCTCCATCCCCCAACCCACCATGAAAAGACAGCTCTGCAAGTTTCTCAGAGCGAAAGGGTTCTGCCACATTTGGATCCCTGGGTTTGCAGCCATGGCCAGACTCCTTTATGAAACTGTGGCAGGGCTGAAAGTGAATCAATGGCCTGGGGAGAAGTCCAACAGGGGGCTTTTCAAGACATCAAGAAACAACTGAGCCAAACCCCCGCCTTGGGGCTTCCAAATGTGACTCAAGACCTTAACCTGTTTGTACATGAAAAAACAAAGTAGCACAGGCCTCAAAGTTCAGGGAAAGTTGAGTGCATGAATCGAACCTTGAAAGTTCTGCCAGGAAACATGTCCCCCCTGGGTAGATTTACTCCCTTTGGCCTTTCTCTGAGATAGGTGCACCCCAGGACCCACAGGCTACTCTCTCTTTGAAATTCTGTTTGGGCGGCCACCCCCAATCACCCGGGCGTTCAGAAAATCTCAGTCTTCCAGGGAAGGCCAAGCTATTTTCCATTCTCCAGCAGCTTGGAAGAACTCCAACTGAAATACATAAAAATGTACTGTCCCAAAGTCTCATTCCCTTGGGACACCCTGTGCACCTTCATCATCCAGGGGACCAGTACCAGGTTAAAGACTGGAGGAAAGAACCCCTCCAGCCTTCCTGGACAGGTCCACATACGTAATCCTTGTAATTCCCACTGTTCTTAAAGTTGCAGGTGTCACCCCCTGGATTTATCATTCCAGGGTCAAGAAGTCCCTCTACGATAACGGCCAGAACAGCTGGGCAGACCAACCCGTGCCCGACCACCCCCTGAGAGTGCGAATCACCCGAGATCCTCGAGCACCAACCCTGCCAGCTGAATAGACCCCGGCTCCTGGTGGGGCCTGTGCTTACGCGGCCTGATCGCCTTGGTGTTTGGAATTGGGCTCGGGGCTGTGGCCCCCATGGACGGGACTGTTGTGAATAGAACCTTAATTGCTATAGCATACTGGTACATAGTAGGATGTTTCTTTGTCTTAGGCTGTTTTTCCTATTCTCCTTCAGGGCTGACGCCATTACCCAGCCCTGCTCCAGTTGTTACAAGCTGCCCTTCTCTCAGCAACAAAGGTTGAAACAGTTCACAGGGAAATACCAGCCCTCCTCTTCCTTTACCCACCTTACCCATATGCTGGCAGAATGTTAATGTTATCTGAAACCTCGGTTTGTGAGGAGAGGGGGGACATATATCTTCCTGGGGGAAGAGTGCTGTTATTATGTTAATGAGACAGAAATAGTCACTACCAAAGTGAAAGAACTTAGAGATCAAATCCAAAATAGAAAAATCCACTTAAACGGATTCGGGGGCTGGAACCTCTGACAGTGGAACTCTTGGCTTCTGTCCCTGGCTGGACCCCTATTCGTCTTGCTCATAGTGGTGATCTTTGACCCATGCCTGATCAAGGCACTCAGCAGGTTCTTGAAACAACGATATCACGCATAACTACAACAAGATTCTAGCCCTAAGGTGATACCGTCCCCTGAGTACAGATGATGCCCTATGAGAATTTTAAGGGCATCAGAGGGGGGAAATGATAAGGAAAATCACTGCAGCCTTACCCCTCCCCCTTTTCCTGACAAGAATCTCCCGCCTTAGAACTGAAACCTGCACTTCTGGCTCTGTAATGCTGCCCATTTGATTTCGTAACCTGCAGTTCTGCTTCTGTAACAAGCTTGCTTAGTTACCTAAGGTAATGGAAAAATTCCACCCACCAACTCGCTAGCCAATGAGTGGGAGCCTGCAGACCCCATGAAAAATCCAGAGAACTGGGGCTGAGTGCCCAGAATTTGGAAACCGAACGTTCGTCTCGGCCCGCTCACGAAAAAAGTCTGGCTCCTCCGCTACTCCAAGTGCCGTTTGGGTTTCTCATCTGACAGCCGCAACATGATAAGGGTTTAATAAGCAGACTAGCTGTTTACAAACCCCATCTTAACACAAAGAAACAAAGAACCCAATTGAAAAATGGGCAAAGGACTTGACTAGACCTTTCTTCAAAGAATATATACAAATACCTAATTAGCATATGAAATGGTGCTCACCTCATTAGCTGTTAGGGAAATGCAAATCAAAACCATCATGAAATGCCACTTCATATCCATCTGATGGCATTATTAAAAAAAAAAAAGAAAAAAACAGGAAACAATAAAACAGGAAGTAACAAAAGATTCTATTTTGTATCTGATTCTAGAATAGCTACTCCTGCCTTTTTTTGGCTATTGTTAGCTTGTAAAATGGTTTTCTAGCCATTCACTTTCAGCTTCATTGAATCCCTGGGTCGAAGGTGGGTTTCTTGTAGACAGCATATAGATGGATCATATTTTCTGATCCATTCTGCCAATCTGTGTCTTTTGATTGGTGAATTTAATCCATTAACATTCAGTGTTATTACTCGTAACGAATTTCTTACTTCAGCCATTTTTTCTTTGGGTTAATGTATGTCATATGTTTTTTTGTTTCTCTTTTTTTCTTTTCAGTTGTTTTTAAACTCTCCTCCAACTCTCTCTCCCTTGTTTTTTCTTTTCAACTTGTAGAGATTCCTTTAGTATTTCTTGAAGTGCTGGTTTCTTCTTGACATACTCTCTTAATTACTGTTTGTGAATATTTTGAACTCTCCATCATTTTTGAATGCCAATTTTGCTGGATAGAGAATTCGTGGCTGGAAGTTTTTTTCTTTTAGTGTTTTGACTATGTCATACCACTGTCTTCTTGCCTCCATGGTTTCAGCTGAGAAATCAGCACTTAATCTTATTGTGCTTCCCTTGTATGTGATGGTTCTCTTTTCTCTTGCTTGAGTATTTTCTCTTTCTCTTGAGCATTGGACATTTTGACAAGTATATGTCTTGGAGTTGGCCTGTTGGGATTTATACTATTTGGGGGTGTGCTGTGCTTCCTGGATCTGCACATCCATCTCTCTCAATAGAGTTGGGAAGTTTTCAGCCATTATTTCCTTCAACACTCCTTCTGTTCCCTTTCCCTTCTCTTCTCCTTCTGGGATGCCGATAATGCATATGTTTGTGCGTTTTGTATTATCGGTTAATTCCCTGAGTCCATGCTGGATTTTTTCTATCTTTTTGTCGATCTGTTCTACAATCTCTTTGATTTCAGCTGTATTGTCCTCCATATCACTAATTCTTTCCTCTGCCTGTTCAAATCTGCTGCCATGTGAGTCCAGCGTCTTTTTCATTCTTGGCTTGAGCCATTGTTCACCATCATATCCGTTACCTTTTTAGGCATATTTGCTATTTCTTCAGTATGTTCTCCCAGTTTCTTCTTTATATCCTTAATCTCTTCCTTCAGTTCTTTAAGTTGGTCCATGATATTTGTTTGGATAGCTTTGATTAGTTGTTCGATGTTCTGCATTGCTTCCTGGTTGTTATTTTGTGCATTGGACTGGTCCATGTTTTCCAGTTTCTCAGAGTCATTTGTATTTTTTTGTTGCCCTCTGGTCATCATATTATCTTGATGGGTTTGTTCAGTTGATTAGCTTTTCTCTATGCTCTAGAATTTTATTTAGCTGTTGGTTCTGCATGTGAGTTAAGTTTTCTCTTTGGCAGATTTTCTTCTTATTTTATTTCCCTGTTTCTTTCTATGTTCCCTTGAAGGCAAAAGGTTAGGGCCAGAGGAATCAATAGATGTAAGAAAGGCAGAAGGATAATAGTAATATTGATAAAAGTTAGAAGAGGGTCAAAATAAGACTTAATGAGATGAATATTTATCTTGTGTAGGCAGTGTAGAGTACTAGGAAAAAATATGGAGTTCCTACAACTGACTGGGAAAACAAATGGAGGAATATATATATAGTGATTTAGAAGACTAGAATTATGAGGAGGGAGAAAAATAGTAAAGAATGGTCTTAATGGAAAAAGTTAATACTAATTAAAAAAAAAAAGTAGAAGAAAACAAAATAGATGGAAGAGAAATTGACACCCTTAAGTTGTGGGCCTATGAAAAAATGTTGTCTCTAAGAGCCACAACAGAAAACAGAAGGCAGAAAAATGCAGGAAGGATAAGCGATAGTTTGTAATACACAATCAATATATACAGTGAGTGGGAAATTACTGAAAAAGAAGCCCAGCAAAGAAGTAACAAGCTGGCAGCACCTAATTAAAAAAAAAATAGAATAAAAAAGAAAGGGGGGAGAAAAGAGGAAAGAATAGCAAGAGACCAGAAAGAAACAGAGAGAAACCAAAGACCCACACAGGCAAGCAGTCAAACAGAGCTAAGGGAGGTCAAAGATTCCCCTAGGGTCCACGTGGATCCTTCCTCACTACTTGTGTTTATCAATCAATTTCCCCACAAGGTTCTATATGCAGGTCCTGAAGCAGTTTTTAGTTATTAAACTAAATTAAAAAGAATTTATTTTTCATTTATTGAAGTGACCTTCTCACTTTTTTTTTTTAATTTTTATTTTTTTAGCGAAATGCAGGACCCAAAATAATTCCTCTTCTAGACCAACCCCCTTATGGAAGGGACCCTAGCTGGGCCCGTGGAAATTAATCAAGCACGTCCCACTTTCTGGACTCCCCAGGTTAGCTGACGCACTGATGTTAGTCAGTGAGGAGTGCTAAAGACAGCCGATTCTGCCCTTTCTGGAGTGAACTCGAGTGTCACCGGGCTGCTAAGTAAATCAGTTTGAGTGCAGATTTGTGTCTGCTCTCAGCCTGATGCTGCTTCAGGTTTGCTTATCTGCTCCCCAAAACGATGGGGCGGTGCAGGCAGCCAGATTGATGTCTAAAAATAAAATATACCTTTCCCTGTCCTCCAACAGAACCCTCCCTCTTTTGGGAAGTGTCCCTTCTTCCTGGCTCCGCAGCAGCCCGGGTATTATCCCTGGGTCACTAGGGAAATCTGCTCTGTTCCCCTACCAGAATCCCCCTCGGGTTCACTGGAAGCTGATTAGCTCAGTTGTTCTGTTCACACAAGGTCCAAGGTGCGCCAGGCAGCCAGATCCCCAGAAAATAAAACTTTTCCACCCTGCTCGCGGCTCCACATGGCCCTTTTATTTTATTTTATTTTCCACCCTAACCGCAGGGCTCAGCCATCTGTGCCAACCACCACCAGTAGCCTTAAAACTCACGAATCTCTACCGTTCCATCCACGCCCTTGATCCGCGCAGATAGATGTCCCAAGCTTCTCACTCCACGTGTGCACAGCACAGACCCCCGGTCAGGACCCCGTCCACAATCCGCCTTGCTCTGGGAGCTTGCAGTGTGTGCCCTCCTACACTAACGCCATCTTGGCCCCCTATTTATATCTTTATTTTACTTTTTTTATTCTACCATTTTGCTTTAGTGTATATTTTTCAGACATTTTCTTTTTGGCTACAATAAGGCTTAATTTTAACATCCTAATCTATAACAATCACATTTAATTTGATACCAACTTAAAATCAATAGCATTCAAAACCTGTGTCCCTGTATCTTTACATCCTCCGACCGTTTGGAGTACTTATTACAGATTATGTCTTTATAGATGTAGCAGCTACTGACTGCATGTTGTTTTTTGTCCCAACACTCAATCTGCCAGTGTGAAGATGACCCTGCTTAAGAACTGGAAGAGATAACACCGGTGCAGAGAAATTTCAGGTACAGCAGAAAGATGCCAGTGCAGCACCTTGTGCCGGCCCACCAGGCCAGAGAGTACCTAGACACACCCAAAAATCTGGGGACCATTAAAGCTGTCCTCCCCACTCAACAGACATGAATAGTCACCAGGTGAGCACACCGCCCCGTCCACGGTCTCAACTCTGCCAGTCTTCCCCATGAGACTTTAAATGTTGATTCATTTCTCTGAACCTCAGGTGGCTCCTTGGAAGAGTAGGGGCCTAGAGGACACACAGTGATGTGTTATTGAGAGGATGGAATGGGATGAGGCAGGGGAAATACTGGCCAGGCCCTCAATGATCGGCTGTTACAGGGGGTGGGGATGGACAGAATAATTTTCCACTCACCTATGGAGAAGCCTCAGATTGAGCCCTCAACTACCCCAGGGCAAGGCACAGCACTATTTTCCTTTTGTAAAGAAGATTAAAGATTCCATCCTGGATGTTTTCAACTAAAGTCTAGTCAAAAGTAATTGAGGACCTGGAGAAGTGGAAGAGGCAAAATCTCACATCTGAGAGTGCGATGATTGGGCTCAGTCAACAAAAAAGGTGACTGTGTATAGGGACATTGAAAAAGATAATATTTGCACTATTGTAGGGGCCAAAATCCCTGCCTCTTGGACTTCCATTCCACAGGGGAATCAGATAAATACACTAGACATCACTTGCTTCATGAGAACACAGCATGTTAGGTGTGATACATAACGGTTCTCTTTAGGTATGGGCTAATCCGCCAGAACACTGAAGAGCAAGGAAGACTCCTGGAAATAAGAAAAATTTGAGTGGACTCTGTCAAGAATAAGGGTTCCAAACTCCACAGTTGAGTCAGAAACGTGCAGTGAGGACATTTGCTGTGATGTTCACGACTAACTCCTTTGTCCTGCAAATCTGAGGCTTCCTATCTGGTTTGATTTGGCCCCACCTACACTATACTGCAAATAGGGTCCATGCTCCCAGGAAAGTAGATGTGTTGAAGAAGCCCCTACCTCAATCGAAAACTACGTTCAGTCCAGATGCTGAATTAACGGTGCTCAGGTGTAGGCAAGTTGGGGCAAGGCAGTGCCTATGCCAACAAAAGAATAATTTGAAGGGGATGAGACACTCACACGCCTTAAAAATTTGGGAGCTCTTGGTATATTGGGTTCTAGTGGAGGTACAGTTTGGACCTGGAAAATGGGGCAGGAGGTCCCCATTCACCAGGTGTTTAAAAGTGCCTAATTTGGAGCACAGTGCAAGGAGCAGAGCAGTTGCTGTCTGTGGCTGCATTTCTGCAATCCTGATTCTTTTCTGAACGGGGCAGGAAAGACAGAAAATTAAGTGACAAGGGTCCTTGATGTAGGTAAGAGTTTTTAAAATATTGGACATGAGTTTATTAGTCAGCCAAAGGGGTGCTAATGAGAAATACCAAAAATGGGTTGGTCTTTATAAAGGGTATTTATTTGGGGTAGAAGTCCACAGATACCAGGCCATAAAGTATCAACTTTCTTCTCTGACCACAGTCCATTGCCACGTGGTAGAGCAAGACAGTTGCCGTCGTTTGTCAGGGTTAAGGCTTCTGGTGTTCCTCTCTTCCCGGGGCTGCATTTCTCTCTGGGCTTAGCTCTTGTTTCCTTCTCAAGGTCAGCTGTAGATGATCAGGGGAACAGCTTGCTTCTCTTCTCTTCTCTTCTTTCCCACACCAAATCTTCTTCTCAAATTACTGCTTCAACTTTCCTTGCCTTGCCTTTTATATTCAATTGCCCACCCACCAAGGGATGGGGCTCAACGCCCTAATCCTAACCTAATCATGCCCAGATTAACAGATCAGTTTACAAACATGATTCAATTATATTTTTGGAATTCATAATTACATCAAACTGCCACATTCCACCCTCTACATTCCAAAAAAAATTACAATATTTAAAAAAACTTAAATCAGTAAGAATACAAGTATAAAATCATATCAAAATCATTTTAAAGTAATACAGCTTGTCTTCAGGCAAAGTCCCATATCCTATAGACCTCTGAATCTTACAAAACCATTTAACTGCTTCCATACACAAATGGAGAGACAAAAGATAAATATTTTCAATATTATAAGGAGAAATTGGGATGTTAAACATGAGTCATGGATTCTCTACAGTTCAGTAAACTTGCAGGGCATCCTCCATTCGATTTCAAAGTCTGAGAGTCATTTTTAAGAAGATGTTTTCTTTTCCTTGGGGCCACATGGGAACCCACCCTTTCCACAGGCTTGCCCAATGGCCATTTTCTTGGTTCCAAACTCATCAAGCATCTGGGTGTCAACCAAGCTCCAGACCTCACCCTCCAAGAGTGTTGGGGTGATTGCCACAACTTACCCAATCTTTGGGGTAGAGTCTTAGCCCCCCTAGTACAGTGAGGTGAAGATAACATTCCCTCTAAACTTTCGCATACAGGCTCAACCCTCTCAGAGCAACGAGTTGACCACCAGGCCTTCCCTAACCTTTGGCACACAGGCTCAACCCTCTCAGAGCAATGGGTTGACCCCCTGGCCTTCTTTAATCTATGAGGGACAGGTACACTCCTCTCAGACCAATGGGGTGTTGACCTTAACCGCCCTAATCTTTGAGGAATGTGCTCCAACCTCTCTGCACCCTGGGGTGGCAAAACTCTTCCTGAACATCGGGTGGGGAAATCCACCTTCTTCAATTGCTGGGGAAAACTCACCCTCTCTGGACCATGCGGCATCAAAACTTCCTCACAACATCGGGTAGGAACATCCACCCTCTTCAACTGCAGGGGCAAACTCACCCTCTCTCTACACATGGGTGGGGCTCTTCTCTTGGCCCAAGGAGATGTCTTAAGTCCAGATCTCTGCTTCCACGTTTTTCTTCTTAAAGCTGATTCCCCTTCAATCTCTCCTTTCCATGTCCTCTTTTGTCCAATCAGACAGTGGTTTTGTTCATACAGCTCTCTCAAAAACTTTGCTGGTTTAGCATGCAGGAAGCAGGGGTCCAAGCCATCACACAGTAAGACTTTCCACAAGTCTTTCCTAGATAACTGCATCTTCAATTCTGAGTTACGAGTTCCAAGTTTAGTAAAGTATTCAAATAGGGCATTTTCATCTGGGAATTTGATTTCCACAAACTTGGAAGTTCCAGAATCAGTTTCTGTTTTCTTTGTACCCAAAAGTTCAGTCCTTAGTTTATTTCTCTCATCTAGTATTTTGCTATAAGCTGCAAGGAGAAGCCAAGCCACATTTTCCGAGTTTACCTTGGAAGGTTCTTTAGCTAAATGCTCTGGCACTCATCGTGGGGAACACTCTTCCTCTTCAAGTTCCAGTGTCGGGTCCCTAACCAACTCCCTGCCTAGACTACCTCCTGCTCCAAACAAAGAAACAGGCATAGAAACACCCATAGAGCTGGAGCACCCTCTGGCTTTGCACTTTCTTTGCCCTCAAAGCCTATTTCATTGCTATTTCTAGGGCCCATCCTCCATGTCACCGCACTTCTAACAGCTGTGGCTTGTGAGCCTTCTGGGGATGAGGTGGAGACCTGCTGGCTCAAGCTATGATCAGTGCCACCAGGCAGGAAGAGCTACAGCAGAGGCTGGTACCCGTTCACCTGAGCATGGAGTTGCTTGTCTCTGATATATTTCTAATGAATGATTGAGTGTACATGCCCACTCACCTGATCCTGATTCAGCTCCTCACTGGGTGAGTAACCTGCCCGTCCACATCCCTCACGCAGTCCGCATTCTTAATAAGGTTGTGTCTCTCAATCCCCTTCTTTGAATTCTTGTGGTTCCTCAGGGAGTAAGAGTGAGAGGACATACATCACGGGTTCATTGTCAAGACCTGAGCTGTTAAGCTATGGAAAGTGTTCACACGTGTCTGTTGGGCTGATAGGGGTGCAGGGGCTGAGCAGATTCTTTTCCTCCCCCCGGTTAAGTGCATCTGTCACAGCCTCGACCTACCGTCTTCCCAGGGACAGACTTATTTCCCATTTACAAAGAATGCTACAGAATCCATCCAGGAGCTTCCCATCTGAGTTCCTATAAAAGCAGGTTTCTCTGGGCTTTCAGAGAATTGCTGCAGACCCACGTGGAAAGTGGTAACGTGATCATGGAGTTCAATCAAAAAATACATAGTGGCTGCCTATGTGTATAGGGACATTGCAAAATTCTTCTTATTGGAGGAATGAAGCAGAAAAACTCCCTACTTCTTGAGCTTCCATTGCCCTAGGCAGTCAGAAACTTACACTTGATCTATGAGCATGAGGGTGAACAACATGTTGGTCTGACTCATTCATTCCTCTCTCTAGGTATGGGCAAGTTCTC
>JAKSZT010034975.1:0-12896 GCA_026826555.1 Tolypeutes matacus | reverse complement strand
TATAGTCAGATCTTGCCAATGTAAGTTTTTTATAGTCTATTATTTTTTTTTTTTTTTTTAGATTTTATTTATTTATTCATTTATCCCCCCCTTGCTGCTTGTGCTCGCTGGGTCAGCTAACCACGCCCTGCGGGCGGGCTTGCCTTCACCAGGAGGCCCCGGGAACCGAACCCGGGGCCTCCCATATGGTAAACGGGAGCCCTACTGATTGAGCCACAGCCGCTTCCCATATAGTCTATTATTTTTAGTTAAATAAAATTTAAATATAATTCAAATGAAAATGCAGTGTAGGAAAGCAGATGTGGTTCAAGTGATTGAGCTCCCACCTACCACATGGGAGGTCCCTGGTTTGGTTCCCAGTGCCTCCTAAAGAAGACAGTAAGCAGGCATGATGGGCAGGCATGAAAGCTAATGCAAAAAGATGATGCAACAAGAGAAACAAGAAGAAATACACAACGAGAGACACAACAAAGCAGGGAAAGGAGGTGACTCAACTAATTAGGTGTGTCCCTCCCATATCAGAGGTCCTGGGTTCGGTTCCCTGGTGCCTCAAGGAAACAAAGAAGATGAACAGACAAAGTGTAAACAACAAGGGGGTGGGGAGAAATAAATAAAATAAATCTTTTAAAAAGCTGTGTAAGAGTTTTATTTCTCATTTATTTTCACAGAATAATTTTGTTTCTCATGGATAAATCAAATAAGAGACTTCCTTTCTTTGCTACTTTTTAACAATTAATTTACTTTTAACTCCCACAAGTTTGAATCACAGAGGTGAATCATTTTAGCATTTTAAATTTAGAGCATAAAGTTCATTATTTGGCTACATTGTATAACACTATATTGATTCCATTTTCTCCAACCTCCTGAAGAAGGATAAGTAGTAGAATATTTTTCATATTTAATATAAAGTTAAACTCATATCAATACCTACTTTGTCCTGAAGTCATGCATTTAGGACCTTGGCACCTTCAGCCACGTGAGGAATTTCCTGCCCATGGTGTTGATGATATGGGAATCAGAGATAGCATTTATTAAAAGTTTATCACTGCAAGGCTCTGAGCAAACACTTGCATGCACATTTCATTTACTTCTCTCTGTGACTTCAGGGTATAGCCATACACTTATCTTCAATTTTGAGGAAAAGAAACTGAAGTTTTACACAGCAAATAAATGGTCAAGAAAGTATTTGGCTCTCTGTAAGTTGTAGTGTAGTAGGCAAAGCATACAGGTTCTGGAGTCAAACTGTCTAGGTTCAAGCATCAGCCCTTAAACTTATTAGCTGGGTGGTAGGTAAATGTGTGGCTCATTCTCTTACTCTGAAAAATGGGGAAAAATCAGTAATATACCTCATGGGGATGATGTGTAGATTAAACAAGCTGATCTATGTTGAGAAGTTAGGAGAGTGCTGGGTAAGGATTAAGTGCTACATCAGTGTTGGCTCTTACTACTGTGGTGTGTGCTTCTGGCCATAGCGTCATATTCTGAAGACTTGTCTCTTGCAGAAGCGGTGTTTGCCTTCTTCTAGTAAAGCTTGGAAAGAAGATAAGGAGGAAGCTTTCTTATCAATGCAAAGATCTTTTATCCTCCACTTTTTACTTTTGGATGTCTTCTTTTCTCTAGACATGTAATGGTTCTCCTTTAATACTTATCATTCAGAGCATCAGACCCTAAACATTTGGAAGATTCAGCTAATTTAAGAAGGCCTATGTTTGTAAGAAAAGGGTGGGTTGGTGAGGGTAGTGACAGTTTTTTCTTTCACCCAAATCAATATAGGCACAGGTATTTCCTTAAAATCATCAGGAGAATAAAGTGTGGGTAGGAATATTTTGCCAGATAAATTTATAATTTAAAGCTGGATAAGAAGGGAGATATGTTCTACCTACCACCGAAAGCTTCCCTTTTATACAGAACAGATAATCATTTAATAGAATTATTCACTGATGCTCACCAACCATTTTTACTTTGACCAGAGGGAATAGCACACTTTAAATAAAGGTATATTACCATGCCAACAGAAGAAGGAAAAATATGGTTACCAAAATAAATTGATTTCTGAATTTTGGAATAGAAGGGGATAAGGAGAAGGGTTGAAAAAGGAAAGTGGGTGTTGCTGAAAAAGTTTTGCAGTGTCCCCCACTGCCAACACACAAACTAGCTCTGTTAGAATTTTGTTACTTACTCAACTTTATAGACAAAACTGTATCTCCATATTACCAGTGTCTTTAGAATCTATGGAAATACCACAAAAATCACAGAAATTTTCATGGGCTTCTCACAGAATCAGGGGTACAGAGAGTTCTCTTTTTGGCTTTTTGTCATCTATGGGCTCACAGTTTGTGGCAACATGCTCTTTGTGGTCATCATCACATCCAGCCCCACTGTGACCTCACTGATGTATTTCTTCTTGGCCAACCTGTCCTTTATTGACACATGCTACTCCTCCTCTCTGGCTCCTAAACTTATTGCTGACTCCTTGTATGAAGGAAGAGCCATCTCTTATGAAGCCTGCATGACTCAACTTTGGGAATCCATTTTTTTCAGAGGCATTGAAATTGTCCTCCTCACAGTAATGGCCTGTGACTGGTACTTGGCATCTGCAGGCTCCTCCACTATATGACCATGATGATCAGGCATCTTTGTGCCGTGCTGCTGGAGGTAGCTTGGCTGGAGTACTTCCTGCATTCATTGGTTCAGTTTCTCCTCATCCTTTAGTTGCCCTTCTGTGGGCTCAGTGTGACCAATCACTTCATCTATAACTTGTACCCTTTACTGGAGCTCGCCTGCACTAATACATATGTCATTGGCCTGCTGGTGGTCACCAACAGTGGTGTGATCTGCCTGTTGAACTTCCTCATGCTGGCTGCCTCCCACATTGTCACCCTGCATACCTTGAGGCCCCAGTGCAGAGGGGAGACACAAAGCTTTCTCCATCTGTGGGGCCCACTTCACTCTGTTGCCTTGCTCTTTGTGCCTTGTATATTTACTATATGCTTCCATCATCTAATTATCCATAGACAAAAACAAGGCATTCTTGTTTTATGGTATTCTGACACCCATTCTTTTTCTCAGAGTAAAAAGAATTTATACCCTGAGAAATGAAGAGGAAAAAATGTCATGTGAAAGCTCTTCACAGCATAAGAAATATAGATAGATAACAAATGATAAAGTAGGTAATAATTGACTGTGTTTTTCTAAATGGAATAATCCAAACCTTATTTTATAACTGTAAATCATCTTTTCCCATGTTTTCCAGCCTTTTCTATGATAATCTTTTGCTTTTCCATCTCTACTAGGTTTGAAGTATATGCTGCCCTCAGAATAGAATAGTTTATTTTTTGGCCACTAATGCAGAGTACCCTTTCCTTTTATTTTTTCTAACACTTCCTATTTCAAACTTCAAGGGATTCCAATACTCTGGATTCTGAAATATGTGCTCATATTCATCCTATCCTTTTCATTGTTTTACAAAACCTGATCTTATCCCTTTCCTGGTTTCATCCTTCAACAGTGTAGACTCTCATAATTAATAATAAACTTATCTATTGTATAGGAAAATATAGGAAACATAGTGGTAATATCAAGGAAAATCATGTATGCCTGATAGGACTTTGGTCTCAGTCCTATAAGAAACTGTGAAGCCATTTAATGGTTTTAAAATAAAATTATACCCCTAAAATACTATATGCAAAAAGTCCTTTTTAAAAATTGTTAGAAGATAGTACTGAATATATTCATGATCCAAATTTTCTGAAATGAGACATAAAGAACAAAAGGGATTGACAAATATGGCCATTTAATAATCAAAGCTTTTGTGAATGACAAGAAAATGCAATAAACAAATCTAAAGGAGCAGTCACTGCATAAGAGAGACATTTGAAAATATATATCATTCAAATAAGAATATATAAAGCACTCTTACAAATGAGAAGTAAGTTAATAAAACTATAGATGAATAGGTAAATACATGAACAAGAAACTTACTATGTATATGATTATTTTTAAAGATGCCGAACCTCAAAAATAACAGAAAAATACCAATTATAGGAGCCATAAGGTGATATTTTTATATAATAGTTTGTCAAAGACTAAAACAACAGAAAATAACAAGTGTTACCAAAAATGAGATGTGGCAAACATTCTCACGCGCTGCTGGAAGTAGGATAGTCATCACAGAAAATTACTATTATCTCTTAAAAATAAAATAAAATACCATTTTGACTTGTTTTAAGTATCTACGTATAGAAAACCTCATGCATATTTACAAGGAGCCATATACAAGGATATTCACCATATACTTGCTTGTAATGAAAAATGAAATCAACTAGATATCTATCAATAGGCAATGCTTAAATAAGAACTGGCAGATATGATGGATTACTGTATAGTAGTTAAAACAACTGGATTGCTATTTATTAACAGAGTTGTAGCTGGAAAACAAATGGTGAGCATACAAGTTGCTGAATTTAGCTTCTAGCATGATGAAAAATACATTAATAGAAAAATAAATTACAAAAAACAAATTTATTTTTGCATGTGTGTTCATGTGTGAGTCAGTGTGTGTACATGTGAAGTCAGGTGACATTTTTTAAAGGATTAGAAGAGTACTTCATTACCTTACAGTAATGGACACAGGACATGGTAAATATCATCAAAAATTATTAAACTGTACCATCTAAATTGTAAACTATACTGTAAACCATTGACAATGTTTAGTAGCTATATTTCACTATCCGTATAACAGTTATAACAATGCTACCATCCACACACACAAAAAAAGGTTTTAATATGGGGTGGGGAAGGGGGAAGGAGGTTGGGTATATGGGAATCTCCAGTATTCAGAGTGTGACTTTGCTGTGACCTAAAACTTCTTTGAAAACTAAATGAAAATTTGGGAGACATTGGGGAATGAGAGGGGGAAAGTGTGTCATGGTACACAATGGACATCCAATAATGCAGTGATATAAGGAGAAAAAATAAAAATAAAAAATAATTTAAGAAAATTATTTTTGTTTTTTCCCATTTTCTTTTTTTGAATGTCCCAATCCATTAATTATATTTTATTTTTAGTTCTTTTTTTCTGAGTTTCCTTGTATTTTATCTCTTGCATTTAAGCTTATCATTATTATTTCATTTTCCTATTAATTGTATTTGGTTATAATATGGGCTTCATCTTCAAGGTAAGTTTAGATCACAGAAGGGTTACAATGGGGGCTGCAGTGGATCATTGTTGGGGGGTGTCTGGGATGGGGGATTCATGGGACTAAGTTCATTTGAATATACATGAAAGATATATAAAATTGTTCAAATGATTGAGGGATGGGGCATGGTCATGGTGGGTAAACAATCACTCAATAAATTAGGGAATACTGAATTCCCAGCCTGGAGAGCTCTGCCACATTCTCCAAGGGAGCAGCAACAGTTCCCTAAGTGTAGGGGCAGTGTCTGGCAAAAGAGGATGGCCCACAGTTGGGTTCTTGTTATTGATGACTAGCCTTATGAGTCTTTACTCTTGTAATTGAAACTTGGCCTACTGTTATGGGGTGCCTAAGGGTTGCCATCTGAGAGCCTCCTTGTTACTCAAATGTGGCCTCTCTCTAAGCCAAACTCAGCATATGAATGCATTACCTACCCCCCAATGTGGGACATGACTCCTGGGGATGAGCCTCCCTGGCAACGAGGGATTAATACCAAGTACCAACTGGAAACACGACTGGAAAAAAACTTTGAATAAAAGGGGGAAAAGGTAAAGACAAATGAGTTCATGTGGCTAAGAGACTTCAAAGAGAGTCTGGAGGTTATCCCAGAAGTAATGCTTATGCACATCTCAGTAGGATCTCATAGATCACCAAAGTGGATATCACCCCACACAAGGGGCTCCTGAGGGCTCTGGAGATACCCAGGTCCTATATACAGGGGGATAGCCCCAGAGATTGACACCTTATCAGTGGGCTCTACTTTGGAATCTGTGGTCCTGAGAGTGACAGAGTTGGACTCAAATAAGTCCTCCCTGCACATGGTCCATCAGTTCCTTCTATTCAAACCTATATGTGAGGCTGGAGTTTGTAGGTATACTTCCAGAGACTGGAGCATCTGGCCTGCCTATGTGCCAGCTATGCCTGGAATCTTGGAGGAGCTACAACTCCTTCCCTACAGCTCAATGGACTCGCCCACATCACCTGTGAGGAGACGATGATGGACACCTGCCATCTGGGGGAATGGAAAGAGCCTGCAGCTGAAGGCAGGATAATCCCATCCACCGTATCCATGGGATATAAGCCCTCTCTCACTTGGAGGTGGAGTGGACATCACCATTCCAGTCCCCTTAGGATTGGGGGAAGAGCTATGGACTAGAGTGGACTTAATGGTATTCTGTTGTAGACATATTGTGATTCAAGCAATGGAAGAAATTATAACAGTGAGGTGGAGCCAGTGGCCACTATATGCTTTCGGGATGGGGAGGGGAAGGGCAATTGTAATACAGGGGCTTTTTCTGGACTTGGGGGTTGTCCTGAGTGACCTTGTGGCGATGGATATAGGCCATTTTACATCAGCATATATCATGCAGAACTATATGGGAGAGAGTGTGGTCTGCGATGTGAACTGTGGTCTAAGCTTAGTAGCAAAGCCTCGGGATGTGTATATCCATTGCAGGTGATGTGCCACACTAATGAAAGATGTTTATGTGAGAAGTTATGGGAGATATGGGAGGTGGAGATCATGGGAATCCCTGAATTTTTGTGTAACATTTATATAATCTAAGCATCTTTTAAAATGTATATATGAAAAAAAAAACATTTATGTAAGCAAATGTACATATACGCATATATAGCTATTTTACAAATATTGGTTTGTATTGTGAAAAATTTGATTTTTACCCATAATTAAAAAAAAAAGAGAAAAGTACTACTTAATTCTCATTAGCGATTTGTTCCTAGCACAGATGAGTAAAATAGGAGAGGAGAATTTAATTTTTTTTCTTTTTACATTTTAATTTAAAAAGGGCAATATGTACATATATTATGTTGTATATTTGTAAAAGGAAAAATGAACTGAGTAAAGACTGGAAGCATATATGCTAATCTTAAGAATAACTGCCTATTGATGGTAAGAACATCCTGCTTGTTTTTTTTCATCTTTGGATTATTATGCATTTTTAAACTTAAAAGGAGGCAGTTATGGATTCTTCTTTAGAACTACTCTAAACAAAGGTAATCTGATGAGGCTCCCTCCAGGCCCCCAGAATTCCCCATGTCCTACAACCTTATTTATATGTACACTTAGTTTGATGAGAGAGAAATGGAAATTATAATAAAAACTTAATTGATGGAGTAAAAGTCTCCTATAGGCATTGAAATGGGAGGGGTCTATAGGAGAAAATGGAAAACTGGCCTTGAAAAGGAGAATAAGTCAATTTAAGTATTCTGCTGATGTCTTTGAAGGGTGTAGAGGGTTACAATGAATTCCATTACTTTTCAGCTGTCATTTTTCTAACAATAATAAGTTACATCTCACTGTTTAAGGAAATAAGGATTGTTATTTCCCTTTTACAGATGGAGTGAATGGACAGAGATGAAGCAACTTGCTTACAGGGCTAATTAATGCCAGAGACAAAGCTCTTAAGCTCTGACTCAAAGAATCTATTTCTGAATCTCTTAGCAATTCATTATGGATTCTTTTCTATAATCCAGAGTTGTGATCATTGTTGTACAGTTCCGTAACACAAGCTCATTCTTACATCACTGGTAATATCTTTTAACAACACCTTTGTTTTCAGAATCTACCTTTCTTTAGTGTCTAATATCAGACTTCAATCTTCTGCCTTAACTCTACAAACTTTATCAGCTGTATCTCTTTTTCTCCAGTCTAATTTGCTTCCAATCTTTTTTGCAGACAGCTGTATACTCCAGAGAATGGTGGTGATAAAAGTTTTAAAAAGTACCTTTGCATGCAAATGCTCTCTTCTTGGTATTACAACTTGGAAAAATATTTTACTGTAATGGTAAAAGAACATTAAAAAATTTCTCAAACTTAGGCAGGTAAAAGGAAAAATGTGTATTTTGATGAAAGTACTTCTTGAAGTCTCTTTCCCTATTATTCTTAAACTAATTCATAGAAAGATGTTTTCTTCTTTTAAAATAAAATTCCATTCCAGCTGTATTTTTGGATATAAAATCTGTTCACAATATTTCGGTTGATCTGTTTTATATCCACAATCAGGGCTTTATTATGACTTCTGTGACATACCATTAACTTGTGTTCATAGACTGATTCCTCCATCAAAGCATATAAATTATAATTTATTTTTAAATAAATAGAAATATTTCATGGACTCTAAGCACTATGTCAATTGTGTATAATGTATGTCATTCCTGCCTACAATATGTGAGTTCCTAAACAATTGATCCAGGCAACATCAAGAATATCCCACATTTAATTGATTCAAAAGGGGTATACATTTCTTAAAAATATTACTAGAATCGTTTCCTAAATATTCAAATCAATATTTATTGATCACCTTTCTTCATAATTTGATCCCAGAGTTTCTTCATGACATTTTTCACTTCTGCATTTCCGAGGGTATAGATGAAGGGGTTCAACATAGGAGTTATTAGGATAAAAACCACGGTCACAGCTTTGTCAGCAGAGAAGGAAGTTAAAAGTCTTAGATACAGGAATGAACAAGGTACAAAGAATAAGATGACAACAGTGACATGAGAGGCACAGGTAGAGAGGGCTTTGCGATGCCCTTCTGAGCTATGAGTCCTCAGAGACCTCAAGATGAGAGCAGAGGAAGCCACTAGCATACTAAAAATGAGTAAATACAGTGAATCACTATTGGCAGCAATCAGGGGCCCCAAAGTGTGAGTGTCCATGCAGATCAGCTCGAGGAGAGAGAGCAAATCACACATAAAATGGTCAATGGCCTTGGGGCCACAGAATGGTAATTGGATCATGAACAAAATCTGGATTCCTCCATGAATAAACCCCAAAATCCCAGCCATCTCCACCAGAAAAGTACACACAGGTGGGCTCATGATGGTCATGTAGTGCAAAGGCTTGCAGATGGCCACACCATTAACAAGATGATCTCAGTGCCAGCAAGGAAACACTCAAAAAAGAGCTGGGTCATGCAGCCACTGTAGGAGACGGTGTTTTTCTGAGAGATCAAGTTAAAGATCATTTTTGGTGCTGTGGAAGAAGAGTATAAACCATCTATAATAGACAAATATAACAGAAAGGTGTACATTGGAGAACCCAGGGTTGGGTTGATGAAGATGGTAACTGAGATGAGCAGATTGCCTGCCTTTGTGATCAAACAGGTAATGAAAAACAGAGTTCTTGTTCCTTTTTGTCTAATGAATACACATGCACACCTAGAGACAGAGCTGCAGATGGATAGTTTTTTCTTAAAAATACCACGTAACTATATATCAGTTCATCAAGTATCAGTCACTCAACAGCCCTAGATGTTGTTTTTGAAACACAGGACCTTTTTTTCATGCTCACTCTTTCCAGGAATTCAACTATGCATGTGGATATGTAAGTGAAGCAAGGTCTCCTGAACAGTTCACTGTATTTTATAAATGAATTTTATGTGCAATTAGTCTTTCTCACATGCAGTATACTGTCCTAGATTAGGTATATTTCCCGACTTACCTTCTAAAAATGGAATTAATTGATGCATGAAGTCTCTCTGAGTTTCTTATTGATGAGAAAAATGTTAGGATCACATAAGGGAATACCATTTTACTTCTAGCATAACTTTGAGGTATCCCTTGTTAACTGGTAGAAATGTTTTATATATCAAAGAATGTGCTAATCTTTTTGAATGATTTGTAAATGGGTTTTAAAGAATAAATGCATACTGTTGTTAAAAAGAAATATAAGATATTTTATTTTTCTTTTCTCCTTTTTCTCCTTCAAAACCATAATCATATATTTTCCCGTACAATTTAATGGACACAAAAGTCAGCATCACATGCCTCTCAGCTTCAATAAAGGTGAGGAAAATGTCATTAGTTTTTCAAAAGAACTCAGTTCCTGAGTTGCTTTCCCTCTATCCAAAGCTCTAGCAGGTGGTGACTAAGTGGTTAATCATTTTGGCTAGCATTGACTCACATATTCTAACTATAATTTAGAACATAGAAATCATGATAAAGGGAAAGAAAATTCAAAATATCACAAACAGACATCTATAGAATCAGTTTATCTTGGTGAGATGTAAATGTTAACCACAATATTGTAAGGGCAACTTTGGTTGTTCTTAATAGAGACTGGACTGCATCATTGCAGATCAGGTTTCTATTGGCATTTTCATTTCATGTGTCTCAATCTAACTAGAAAAAGTATTTCAGTGAATATAATTTGGCTAAATTAAGCTAATCAGGTTGAAATTTGGGGAAACAAAGATTTATTTACCACTGACCTGAGTCTAGCTGATTGTGGATTCCTCAGTTTCCAGATTGAGACCTGTTATTGTTTTCTTTCCCTCATGATATATACAACAGCCACCAATAAACTCCATGAGCTTGGAATAAAAGCATTTATAGGAAACTAATTCCAAGTTAAACTTTAACAAGTAGAACATTGAAATTATTTCTCTTGATATCATTCCCAATCTTGGAAATTTATATATTTTTTTGTTCTTATCATTAGTCTGCAGCAACTCTGAAAATGAGCTAATTTAGTTAAGAAAATTCTCTATCTCTAGGATTTAATTCTACTCACTTTCTTGCAATCCCATGGAAGTATAATGACTCTAACTAGCTAGCTTCACTTTTCTGAGAAATATATTCAATCTAAATTAAAAACCATGTGAACAGCACAAAGTTTTCATATAAAAAATTCTAGTTTTGTAACTATAAATTGTATAAGTCAACCATATACACTTGATTGGACATTGTTTTATCAAAACAACTCCTCCACGATTTTGTTCCAAAAAATCTATGAGCAGTGTGGAGAGAATTCCTTCTATTGTGAATACAAGCCCTCTTTCTGAGTTTGTTTCCCTAGAAACACTTTAAGCTTGGGAGCAGTGTCTCATAAAGAAATCTTCAGCTCTTGTTGGTACACAGCTCCATTACACAGGATCTTTTTGCTCATAGACTCTGCTTTGCAATTTTTGTTTTTTCATTGACTCTTCAGAGATGTTTAAATAGACTATCACAAAGTGCAGGATTTGGTAATGCAATGATCTCTCAAGTCCTCAAGGGATTAGTAATTGGACCTGTAGTTATCTCTGCCAAAGTATCAGCCAAGATTTGTCACTTACTCCCACTTGGCATCCACAAACATCATTAGAGGCCAGATTTAGAAATGTAGGTGACCTTGACTTAAAGATATGTCTCTGGCTATGCTTTGGATGAAACTTGAGTAAGGAAATTTATTACCTTCATCACAGGGTTTTGTTGCTCATTGTGGCATTGGTGAACCTGGCCCAGGATATATGGCTAGTTTAAGGCATATGTCAATGTTCAGAGAAGAGATTTCTTTTAGAAAACATGAGTTGCCTAAATGGTATAATTACTCTGAGACTGGAACCTTTTTATTAATGACTGATGGAGGGGAGTTAGATTGCAGGATTCACAGCTACCAAATATTGGATAATTTAAAAGTCATCTAATTTACTTCCTCTGGGTGTACAGCCTAGATGACAGGCTTTCATGATGAATTTGGGGGAACATAGCCTTTCTCTCTACCCCTCAGAGAATCATGGGAACTTTGGGCCCAATGTCTTGTTTTTATACAGTAGTCATTGAGAAAAACCACACTCAGCCAAGCACCCATGTGTAAAGCAACCAGGAAGAGAGGGAAAGAAACACTGTGGAAAGCAGGCTCTACTATGCTCACTCTTTCAGCCTCTGAGGTAATGAAGAGCTTGTGGCAACCTTGCAAAGCACCATTTTTCTTTGTTATCAATTTTTACCTTTAAGCCAAACTAATACATCCTGAAGCCCAGGACCAGAAAGGGAAGAAATGGCCTCAGCTGTATTCTCAACAGCTGACAATTTTACTCTTCTTTTACTGCCCACCTCATTCACAGTCTGTCCCTCTTCCTTGGTATTTTGAGTCTAGCCTCTGACTTTGTCTTAGTGGATGATTAGAAGTGAGGATGGACACTGACTCCTCATCTTCAGAAAATGTGCCATGAAAACAACTTCTTTGAACAAGGAATAAGAATCTTTAGTGGTTCATTGAATCATGTATTCACTTAGGTAGTACATGATTTCTCAGTCTGTTTACTTGGAATTCTGTCCACAGAAGAAGCAGCTGAAAGGACATCAGCTTATACATGAGAGGGAGGAGACAGCAACAACTCTGGTAGTTTATCTCAATCAGACAGGAAAGGAACTGGACAAATGAAACCTCCTTTAACTCAAATGAAATAACTCTCTCCTGCCTCTCTTTTCTTCTGAAGCTCGTACCTTAGTAAGGCTTCCCAGGATAAATAGACAATTTGGGTACAGCTCTGGTCATTGTATGAATAGCTACACTATTTAATAAGATGGTAATTTACTAAGCAGATCCAATTAGCAAATAGAATATGTTGAAAAAGGAAACAATATAATCATGGGAGTTTGGGGGAAGAGGGACAGACTGAGTGAGGTTGGAAAAAACTGAGAAGCAACTAAGAATAGAGCTGAAGGTGTTGTTTCCCTTTCTGCTTCTGGACTTTAAGACTGTGTCAGTTTGGTTTAAAGGTAAATGTTGATAACTAAAAGTTTAAAATGTTGAAGTAAGTTTTCCGATAATAAATAGAAGGGTCATAATTAAACAGGAACATTTCTACCTGTTTCTTTGGGATGCATCTGAGGAAAACATGAGAAATCAGGTATAACATTGTGAGTAGGAGGCAGGAGGTGAAGAGAGATTCTGAGATTACTTCTATTTTCCCA
>JAKSZT010034970.1:0-25300 GCA_026826555.1 Tolypeutes matacus | reverse complement strand
AAAAGTTCAGATTACTGCGGTAAGCCTTTTAATTCCTGTTCTTAATTTTGGGTATATTCAGTGAATGACTAAAAACTTAGTTTCAGGTGAGGAAGGATCAAAAGCTGTACTGCTTTTGGTAACTGGCTTCAGTTCTGTTACAGGCTGGAGCGAACTTCTCTGTTGCTGACTAGGTAACTTTGAGCAAGGCTGGAAAATGTGCTCATATTGTTTGTCTGAAGGCCTTGAGCAGGGACCCCTTGGAAGTTTCCCGACTTATTAATGAGACTACCATTTTATGATATTTAGAATGGCATTCCTTAGCACAGTGTAACCCATTTTGGCATTTCAGGCACACACAACTTGGTACTGAATTATTATTTCAACTAAATAGAGCACTTACACTAGTTTTGGCTTGGCAATCTTTTTTCATATCTCCTGGTTTACCACATTTAAAGCAATTTAAATTAGTTACCATAGGACTACATCCCTTTATAGCAGCTGCAAGAAGGTTCATGTTATATATATTAGGCCCACTGTTTGGCATATTTTTATATAATCCTGTAAAATTCTTCCATTTGCCTTTATTGGACATAAATCCTTTTTACACTCACTGTTAGCATTATCAAAAGCCAACATTAGAATAAGCTTTTCTTTAAGATCAGATTGAGTTACTGTCTTGTTGACTACATCTGCCAGGCTTGCTACAAATTCAGCATAGGTTTCAGTATTTCCTTGAACAATTTTTGAAAATGATTGTAAAGCCTGTCCAGGGGTGGAGATTCATCACCAGGAAAATAGGCAGCACAATCGCTCTTGGACAATGGCAATATCATCATATTGAGCTTGGCGAGGAATCCCAGCCCATTGACCTGTTCCTAATATTTGTTCAGCAGTAATAGTCACTGGTGGATTTTGCTGTTGATTTCATCGTGCTACAATATTAACTTCATCAGCCCACCAAGTTTTAAATTGTAAAAATTCTGCTGAATTAAGAACAGCTTGAGCTCACAAATCCCAGTCCCAGTGTATTATTCTGTTTGCTTGTGCTATTCCTTGCACCAATTCTTGAGTATAAGGAGAATTTATATCATATTGAATGTATGCTTGTTTTTACTCTTTGATAGTGTTAGAAGATATAGGAGCATGCTCATATTGTACACCCTCTTGGAGATTGTTACCATCTACTGGAATTTGAGTAACTGTTACTGGAAAAGTAAAAAAAAAAATTGCATAGAGACTGAATTTCTTTCTCTACTTCCTTGTACTATACTTTTCATAATTGAAGAGTATGGTGTTGGCAGAAAAGCAGAAACTGTTGGAGGGTCATCAAATGTTGTAAAAAATATATCTGTATATACATTCAGATACCATAAGTTGCCAGTCAGGTAGCAGTCAGGACCTGGGTCCGTGAAAACGGTCCCGCAGATGAGGAAGAAAGAATAAAACAAGAAGAGAAACTGGGATCAGGGGACTCTCCATCCGATATGGATAGATGTTGGTTCAAAAGACAATAAATTAACTTTTGGAGCTGACAGCTTAACGAGCACCGGACAAGTTTCATAAACTCCCTTTTTCTTTTTAATAGACATGAGTTAATCTTTTTTTTCCTGTTTATTAACTTTTCATATATGTTTTCATTAATATCATCATTAGCTTGTTCTGCTACAGTATTAACAATAACAATATCCATTTTAATATCTTCATTTTCATCTGATTTTAAAGGTTCAAGAGCAACAGGAGTAAGACTATACAAAGACCATACATAACAATGTTTCTGTACAAGAGAAATGAGTTTTTGTAACTCTAAGGTCCTAAGAGATACCCCTGTATTCTTTAATAGGTTCTTCAAAACTTGGGAATAGACCTCTAACCGAGTTGACTGATTACCCATTACCCTGATGATCAAGATTATTTGACTCACCAACAGAATGCAAGGACTGTCTGACCCAGCAGTCCTTGTTTCCACGGCACTGATCCAGAGAAAAAACTACTCATGCACCATGTAAGTGGCCATCTGAGGTAGACAGTGCTGTGAGTGATCCAAAAGAAGAGTGGGATCAGTTGACCTCACTCCATGTGGAATGCAGACAAGTTTATTTAGGCTGAAGCTGCTTTTTAAACTACAAAGATGATAACAAAAGTAGGGTATCCTTCACTAGTTCCTCAGCTTGGTACGTGAGAGCACAGCCTGTTTCAGTGTTCCCAGACAACCTTTCTTGGGAATTCAGACAATAACATCTTAGTGGATTGTTCATTCCAATCTGCCTCCTCCCACTGCAGTGCCCTTGGAGACATTTACTAATGTTTCAGTGCCAGCAAGCATGCTTTTTAAATGCATAAGCCTTTATGCTGTGGCTCTCAGCATCATTTACAACATCCAAGAGAGAAACACAAAGGGATATTACGCATATGAAAATATGCTTGATATCGCTTGCTTTCAGGGAAATGCAAATCAAAACTACAATGAGATAGCATCGTATACCCATCAGGATGGCAGCTTTTTAAAAAATGGCAGACTTTAAGTGTTGTAGAGGATGTGGAGGAATAAGAACCCTCATCCACTGCCTGTGGGATTGTGGAATGACCCAGCCAATGTAGAGGACAGTTTGGTGGTTCCTCAGAAAACTAAGAATAGATCTTCAATATGATCCAGCAATTCCACTGCTGGGTATATACCCAGAAGAACTGAAAGCAAAGACACGAACAGATATATGCACACCAAAGTTCATAGCGGCATTTTTCACCATTGGCAAAAGTTGGAATCAACCTCGGTGCCCGTCAACAGATGAATGGATAAGCAAAATGTGGTACATACATACAATGGAATATTACTCAGCTGTGATAAGGAATAAAGTGCTAACACACGGAATAACGTGGATGAATCTTGAAGACCATATGTTGAGTGAAGCAAGCCAGGAGTTGAAGGACGAACATTATATGACCTCACTGATTTGAACTGAGGAAAGTGAGAAGTCTCTGAGAACCATTGCCTGAAAGATAGGTTAACAAGTGAGAGAAAGAGAAAAGTAGGCTGTGAGCCATCACCATATGGACATAATCTATGGTAAAGGGATAGAGTATAGTTGCATATTGAAGGATAGGACAGATGGGTAGTGACCTTACTGGCTTTCATGTTGCAGGTTTCACAGGTGGGTAGATTAGGAAGAGCAGGTTGGAATAACCAGGATATGTAACTATGAATCTTGTCATTCCATGAGTCAAGACAGGGAAGTGTCATATGCTCCAGGGGGATTGGGAGGAAGGAACAGTTAAGATCAAATGGGGTATTTAGTGGTCATGGGAAATGGTTTTCATTACCTTACATTAATGGACATAGGACATGGTAAATATCATCAAAAATTATTAAACTGTACTGTCTAAATTTTTAACTATCTTGTAAACCACTGACAATGTTTAGTTGCTATATTTTACTATCTGTATAACAGTTAAAACAATTCTAACATCCATAAAAACAGGTTTTAATATGGGGTGGGGAAGGAGGAGGGAGCTTGGGTATGTGGGAGTAAATAGTATTCCGTGTGTGACTGTGCTGTGACCTAAAACTTTTTGAAAATTAAATGAAAATTTGCGAGACACTGGTGAATGAGAGGGGGAAAGTGATACATTACACTAGACATCTGATAACACCATGAAAAAAGGAAAAAAAAAACAATTTATTTTAAAATAATTTTTTTTGTTTTTTTCCCATTTTTTTGAATGGCCCAATCTGCTAATTATATTTTATTTTAAGTTTAGTGTTTTTTTCTTCTGAGTTTCCTTTTTCTAATACCTTGCATTTAAGCTTATAATTATTATTACTTTTACCTATTAATTGTATTTGTTTATTATATGGGCTTCATGTCCAAGGACGGTTTAGATCACAGAATGGTTACAATGGGGGCTGCAGAGGATCATTGGTGGGGGGTGTTTGTGATGGGGGATTTATGGGAGTAAGTTCATCTGAATATACATGAAAGACATGTAAAATTGTTCAAATGACAAAGGGATGAGGCATGTTCATGGTGTGTAGACAATCACTCAATAAATGAGGGAATCTGAATTCCCAGCCTGGAGAGCTCTGCCACATTCTCCAAGGGAGCAGCAACAGTCCCCTGAGTGCAGGAGCAGTGTCTGGCAAAAGAGGATGGACCAATGATGGGTTCTTTTTTTTTAACTATTTTTTATTGTGGGTAAAAATCAAAATTTTCACAATACATACCAACATTTGCAAAATGATATATAAATATATATGCATATATGTGCATTTGCTTACAAAAATGTTATATATATATATATAAATATATTTAAAGATGTGCTTAGATTACTGAAAATATTTCACAGGACACCCTGGGATTCCCATTTTGCCCACCATACACACCTCCCACCACATCCCACACAAACATCTCCCACAATTGTGGCCCACCACCCTCAATGGACTTACACATCCTGGGGCCTTGCCACCAAACGTAGACCACAGTAGTTCACATGATAGACCACACTCTCTCCCACAGAGTTCTGAGTGGTGTGTGCTGATTTAAAATGGCCTACATCCATTGCCACAATGGTACTCAGGACAAACTCCAAATCCCAAAGAAGCCCCTGTATTTCAACTATTTGTCCCCTCCTTGCCCCAAAAGTGTCAAGTGGCCACTGGCTCCACCTCATTGTTATAATTTCTTCCATTGCTAGAATCACCATATGTCTACAACAGAATACCATCAAGTCCACTCTAGCCCATAGTACTTCCCCCAATACTGAGGGGACTGGGATGGTGATGTCCACTCCACCTCCAAGTGACAGAGGGCTTATACCTCATGGATATGGTGGGTGGGATGATCCTTCCTACAGATGCAGGCCCTCTCCATTCCCTGGTGGTGTGTGTCTGGGATAAGAAATTTATGGGAGTACGTTCATCTGGAAATACATGAAAGATATATGAAATTGTTCAAATCATCAAGGGATGGGGCATGGTCATGGTGGGTAGACAATCACTCAGTAATGAGGGAATCTGAATTCCCAGCCTGGAGAGCCCCACCATATTCTTCAAGGGGGCAACAAGAATCCCTTATTGCATGAGCAGTATCTGGCAAAAGAAGATGGCCCACTGATGGGTTCTTTTTATTGATGACTAACCTCATGAGTCTTTGCTCTTGTAATTGAAACTTAGATTACTGTTAAGGGGTGCCTAAGGGTTGCGACCTGAGAGGTTCTTTGTTACTCAAATATGGCCTCTCTCTAAGACAAACTCAGCATATGAATGCATTACTTTCCCCCAAACATGGGACATGACTCCCGGGGATGATGCTCCCTGAAAATGAGGGATAAATAGCAAGTGCGAACTGGCAATGTGATTGGAAAAAGACCTTTAATAAATGGGGAAAAGGTAAAGAGAAATGGACTCATGTGGCTAAGAGACTTCAAACAGAGTCGGGAGGTCATCCCAGAGGTAACACTTATGGACACCTCAGTAGGATCTCATAGAACACTAAAGTGGATATCATTCCACCCAGAGGGGCTCCTCAGGGCTCTGGAGACACCCAGGTCCTACCTAAGTGGGGATAGCCCCAGAGATTGATGCTTTATTAGTGCACTCTACTTTGGAATCTGTGCTTCTTAGAGTGATAGAGGTGGACTCAAATAACTTCTCCATGCACATGGAGGACCCTTATATTCAAACCTATATATGATGCTGGAGTTGTCAGGTGTACTTCCAGAGACTGGGTCCTTTGGCCTACCTATGTGCCAGCTGTGCCTGGAATCTCGATGTAGTTGCACTCCTACCCTACAGCTCAAAGAACACATCCAAGTCATCTGGTGAGGAGATGGCAATGGCTATCCCAGGGAATGGAGAGGGCCTGCAACTGCAGGCAGGATAATTCCATCCACTGTATCCATGGGATATAAGCCCTCTCTCACTGGGAGGTGGAGTGGAAATCACCATCCCAGGCCCCTCAGGATTGCAGAAAGGCCTATGGAGTAGAGTGGACTTAAAGGTATTCTTTTGTAGACATATCATGATTCAAGGAATGGAAGAAATTATAAGAGTGAGGTGGAGCTGGTGGCTCTGGGATGCCTTTGGGGCAGGGACGGAAATGGCAGTTGAAATACAGGGTCTTTTTCAGGACTTGGGGTTTTTCCTGAGTGGTGTTCTGTTGACAGATGTAGGCCATTTTACATCAGCATATACAGTGCAGAACTGTGTGGGAGAGAGTGTGGTCTATGATGTGAATTGTGATCTATGCTTGGTGACAATACCCTAGGATGTGTATATCCATTGTGGGTGATGTGCCACACTGATGAAGTATGTTTGGGTGGGATGAAGTGGGAGGTGATGAAGGTTGAGAACATGGGAATCCCTGTAATTTCTGTGTAATATTTAAGTAATCTAAGCAAATTTAAAATATATATATATGCCATTTATGTAAGCAAATGCACATATGTACATATATATTTATATATATCACTTTACAAATATGATTATGTATTGTGAAATATTTGATGTTTACTTACAATAAAAAAAGAAAGAAAATGCTACAATAATGGGCAGCATTATTAGTAAAAAGGTAATTTTTAAAATGCTTACCAGAATGTAATGGATTGAAGAACCAGTGAAAACAAACAGGATAATTTGAAATACATGGAAAGCCAATCTTTACACAAATTTAGAGAAACCTCGAGTTCTGATGCATGAATCAGTGTTTACAAGTTTAACACACATGGGTGTGGAAGAAGGTGTGGGAGGCGCGGATCTCAGAAAATACTGCAGTTGCACTTTTCCTAGAGGAGAAAGACATCCTGATTTGCACAGTCACAGCCATTTCCTTAAAAAATTGGCAAAAAGTTGCACAGACTGGAGGTGGCTATTCTTTGGAGATTCATATTCATTACATTAACAGGTTTCTCTCCCAATGAATGTTGTAATGTTTAATGAGATACTGCTTCTGGCTGAAGGCTACTCCACATCCCTCCACTATTAATTTCCTCATGGTCAGTGAGATTTGACTTCCTACTGATGGCTTGCCTACATTCCTTACATATACAGTGTTTCTCTCCAGTTTGTCTTCGTTGGTGTGTGATGAGGCTTGATTTCTGAATGAAAGCTTTCCCACATCCATCACATTCCTAGGCTTTCTCTTCTGTATGTATTCTCAGATGGTTAATGACTATCCTCCTGGTTGAAGGATTTTCCACATTTATTGCATATATTGGGTTTTGTCCATAATGAATGCTCTGATGTTTAAAGAAATATTTCTCTTGGCTGAAAGCTTCTCTGCATTCTTTACATTCATTTTGTTTCTGTCCACTATGAGTTTTTACATGTTCTGTGAGATATGATTTGTACCTAAAGGCTTTTCAACATGCATTACATGCATAGAGTTTCTTTGCAGTAGGAAATATCTTGTATATGAAATTTGACATTTGAATTAAAGCTTTCCCACATATATATGATTTTTCTTCAGTAAGAATTTTCTTATGAATAAATAGGGTTTCTTTCAGGCTGAAAACTTTCCCACATATATGACATTTCTATGATTGTTCCCCTGTATGGATTTTAAAATGAGGAATAATTAATGATTGTAAGAGCGGACTGCATTCTGGAATCTCATATAATTTCTCTCTAGTTTAAATTTTCTCATATTCCATGAGACTCTGTTTCAGATGGAAGCATTCCCATGTTCATTACAATACTAACTAATGTATGAATATTTCATGCTCAACCAGAATAAATGACTAACTGAAGGATTTCCAATATTCCTTACATACACAGGGTTTTACTCTTGCATGTTCCTTGATGGGTCCCTAGCTTTTCCAAATTCATGAAAACTCAAATGTTTTCTCTGAAAGATTATTTCTCAGGTATCTCATGAGGTTTAATTTCCAAGAACCCTTCACACTCATTACACTTAAAGGGGAGGACTACCATGTGGGGCAAACAGGCAAAACTCATTTTCTTCATTCTTTTTCCTTGTATAGATTCCCTCATTCTTAGGTCAGCATGATGCAAATTCCTTCAAAGTGAAGTCACATTCATAGAAGTGTTATTTTGAGGAAACAATGCTTGCCATCAGAGAACTTATTTTCCCAACTTTCTTACATTCTCCGCCTTCATCTTAAGACTGTAATGTTGTGGAAGTGGATATAGCTTCACTCACATACCTTTTGTTATGTGGTTCTTTCTGCTTCTCTAATGTCCTATGCTTCTTCATCGTTTGTTGTGTGCAGCAAAAGCAGTGCTTAGAGGGAAATTTATATCATTGAATGCATTCATTAGAAAATAGGAAAGATCCAATATCAATCATCTAAGCATCCAATATTTGAAGTGCAACAATATCACCTTTTTAAAAATTCTATCAATTATGGCTCCTCTTGCCTCAAATGAGCATCACATCCAGTTTGGTGACTTCATAACTTGGAAATGGTGCAGTGGTACAGCACTTGATTTTTGATGGGGACAAAACAACACCCCATAAATCAACCATGGTACCTTCATTCTTCTGAAGGATAAGAAAAGTGCACCTTCCAAATATGCACGAATAAGGTGGCCCCAGAACAAATGTCTAAATGGCAAACATGGAAATCTTGAACACTTTGTTTTGACTGACTATATTTGCTGAAATTTTTTTCTACATAGATTCCAAGGGGTAAAACAGTCTCCACTGGCTTCGTGGGCTTACACAGGCTCCAAAGGACCCACAGGCTCCACTGGCCTCCATGGCATCCACAGGCTACATGGACTCTACGGTTTCCACAGGGAGCACATGATCCACAGATATCAGTGCCCTCCAGGGCACTTCATAGGCTCCACAGACCTCCACTGGCTCCAAGGACTCTACAGGCTTCATGGACTCCACTGGCATCCATTGGCTACGTACATTCAATTGGCTCCATTCTCTCCACATTCTCCTCGATCTCCATACCTCAGCATGCTCCATGGACCCCATGGGATTCATGAGATGCACAGATTTCACAGGCCTCAACTGTCTTCACAGTCTCCATTGGCTCCATAGATACTCAGGACTCCATGGAATCCCTGATCCCCATGGGTTTCATGGTCTCCAGGGACTCCATGTGCTCCTCCGGCTCCATGGGTATGCACAGGCTCATCATGCTCCACTGACTCAATGGGCTCCACAGGCTCCAAAGGCTCTACAGTCTCCACAGGTTACATGGGCCTGCACAGGCTCCACAGGCCTCCATGTGTTCCAAAGTCTCCACTGTTTCCATAGGCTACACAGGCTCCATGTACCTGCAAAACTCATCAGGCTTCCACAGTCTCCACAAGCTCCACAGTCTCCAAAGGTTCCATGGATTCCATAGTTTACACAGGTTCCAAGGACCCCAGACTCTTTAGGGCTCCACAGTTTCCACTGGCTCCATGGGACTTTATGTTCTCCTTCACCTTCACAGCCTGAACAGGCTCCACATGTTCCACAGGCTCCACAAGCTTTCATGGGCACCAAGGGTTCCACAAGATTCCATGTGTTCCACAATTCCAAAGGTTCCAAGGGCATGCACAATCTCCACAGTCATCCATGGGCTTCATGGGCTCCACAGGCTCCACACGTGTGCAGTCTCCATGGGCTCAATGGGCTCTAATGGCTCCATGGGTCTCCACATGTTCCAAAGCTCCACAGGCCTCAATGTGATCCATAGGATCCACATGCCCCAGGGGTTTCTCAGACTCTATGGTTTCCATTGGCTCCACAGAATTCAACAGGTCTACTGGTGCGATGGTCTCCATGTGCTCCACTGACATCCACTAATACCAGGGTGGCCATGGCTCCACAGGCCCCATGGAACTGAACAGGCTCCATACTGTCCAAGGGCCCCACAGTCTCCATAGATTCCACTGGTCTGCACAGGCGCCACAGGCTCCATGGCCTGTATAGGCTACACATGCTTCATGGGCTCCACAGAATTCATGTGCTCCACAGGCTCTATAGCTGTCCACAGGCTCCACAGGCAACACAGGCTCCAATGCATCCACAAAATCCTTGGGCTCCATGATCTCCATGGTCTGCACAGAGTCCACAGGCTTCTATTGGCTCCACAGGCATCACAGTGTCCACAGACTCCACATTTTCCAAGGTCCTGCACAGGCTCCACCGTCTCCATGGCCTCAACCAGACTTCTCGGACTCAACAAATTCCATAGCCTCCACAATCCCCCTGGGCCTGCACAAGCTCCATGGGTTCCAATTGGTCAACAGGCCTGCAGAAGCTCCACAGGCTCCCTGGGTTTCAAATGCTACACACACTACACTGGCTGGCACAGGGTCCACAGGCTTACACTGTTGCCATGGGCTTCATTGGCTCCACAGGCCTCCACATGCCCCATGGTCTCCAGAGTCCCCACAGGCTCCATGGACTCCACAGTTTACATAGTTTCCAAGGGCTTTTCCCTAATGCTCAGTGAATACAGTTGGACCTTCAGTTTAGAGAATCAACAGAGAGAGAGACTTGTTTCATTGGCTGCTTTGCATGAGTTTTTACTTAAAATCAACTTCAAGACACTGGTTTCACATAACTCTATGTGAATACAGGAGGAACTTCAAGTTTGAAATGTAAGTAAGATACTTGTTTGTTTGGCTGCTGTAACCATTGGGGAATTTGATGTAATTATGAATTCCAAAAATATAATTGGATCATGGTTGTAAATTGATCTGTTAATCAGGGCATGATTAAGTTATGATGAGGGCATTGACTGAACCACATCATCAGGGCATTGAACCCCACCCCTTGATTGGTGGGAGAATCAAATATAAAAGGCAAGGCAAAGGACAGTTGAAGCAGTCTTTTGAGCATCAGTTTCAATGTTGGAAACAAGGCCCCAGGAGAAGAGAAGCAAGCCTTTCACCTGTCGTCTACAGCTGACCTTGTGGAGGAAACAGGAGCTAGGCCCAAAGAGAGATGCAACCTGGGGAAGAGAGGAACCCCAGAAGCCTAAACTCTGGCAAATGCCGGCCGCTGTCTTGTTCTAACAAGTGGCAATGGACTGTGGTGAGAGAAGAAACTTAATGCTTCATTGCCTGGTATCTGTGGACTTCTACCCCAAATAAATACCCTGTATAAAGACCAACTCATTTTTGGTATTTCCCATTAGCACCCCTTTGGCTGACTAACACAGCTCCTATGCACTTGCTTTCATGCACAATGTCAAAACACTGCTTTTACTTAATGCTATTCCAATGAAGTGGTTTCTTCAGGTTTTAGAACTAATAGGATACGCATTTCATTGACAGCTATGCACTTGCTTGGAGTTACAACACCTTCGAAACCTGTTTTTTTAATCTAAAGCTCTGTGAATCCAATATCTTCTTCACATTTAAGAAAGACCCTTATTTCCTTGCCTGCTATGCACTTGACTTCACTTACAACCCATGTCAAAACAGCGCTTTTACCTAATGCTATACCAAATGCAGTCGTTTTTTCACTTTTGAAAACTCAGTAAGATTGGTATTTCATTTTCTGCTATGCATGTGTTTTCCCTTATAACACCTTCAAACAATGTATTTACCTAACACTCTGTGAATACAGGATGTACTTCATCTTTGAAAAGTAAGTAAGATACTTGTTTCCTTGGCTGCTATACACTTGTTTTCACTCAAAATGTCAAAAACCTGCATTTACCTAATGCTCTGCCAATGCAGAGGTCTTCATTTTTTTAAGTAAATAAAATACTTCTTTCCTCTGCTGCTATGCACTTGTTGTCACTTACAACCAATGTCAAAACACTGCTTTTTCTATGTGAATGCTGCAGTTCCTTCCTTTTTGAAATCTATGTAAGATTCTAGTTTCTTTGGCTGCTTTGCATGTGTTTTCATTTACACTCAGCTTCAAAGCACTGTTTTTATCTAATGCTCGGTGAATGCACTCGCTTCTTCACTTTAGATAACCTATATAGAAATTTGTTTCATTGGCTGCTTTGCACGTGTTTTCTCTTACAATGAACTTCAACACACTGGTGCCACTGACCTCTCTGTGAATGCAGGAGGTATTTCACGTTTGTACGGTAGGTAAGATACTTGTTTTTTGGCTTCTATGCACTTGCTTTCACTCACAATCAATGTCAAATCCTGCTTTTACCTAATGTTATGTCAATGCAGTGGTTTCTTCAGTTTTCAAAACAAAACAGGATACTCATTTCATTGGCATCTATGCACTTGCTTGGAGTTACAATGATCTTCAAAATCCTGGTTTTAACATAAAGCTCTGTGAATCCAGGTGGTTTTCACATTTGTAAAGTAAGAAAGATACTTCTTTCTTTGGCTTCGATACCCTTGTTTTCACTTACAACCAATGTCAAAACACTGATTTTACCTAACGATATGCCAATGCTTAGTTCCTTCACTTTAGCAATATAAGTAAGATTTGTGTTTAATTTCCTGCTATGCATGTGTTTCCACTTACAATCACCTTCAAGACCCTGGTTTTACCTAATATCTGTGAATAGTTTAGGTACTTAACTTTGAAAGTTAAGTAAGATCCTGGTTACCCTGGCTGCTGTGCACTAACTGTCACTCACAATGTCAAAAGCCTGCATTTACCTAGTAATATGCCAATGGAGTGGTTTCTTCAGTTTTCAAAACTAAGCAGTATACACACTTCCTTGGCAGCTAGGACATTGCTTGGAGTTACAGCTCCATGGGTCTCATAGGCAACAAAGACCTCCACAGGCAATGCATGCTCCATGGGCTCCATGTGTCTGCACAGGCTATAAAGGCTCCACAGCCTCCAGAAGCTCCTTGAGCATGCACAGCCCAAATGGCTCGATGGCACAAAATGGGCACCATAGGCTCCACAGTCCTCCTCAAGATCCTCAGCCTCCTCAGCCTCCACAGCCTCCACTGTCTCCATGGGCCTACATAACATCCATGTGCTCCATGGACTCCACATTTCTCCAAGGGCTCAACAGACTATGCCAGCACCATGAGCCTGCATTGTCTCCATGGTCTCCATGAGATATAGAGGCTCTGTAGGCTCCACAGTCTCCACGCGTTCCATGGGCTCCATGTGCACCTGTGACACCATGGGCCCCACATGTTCCACAGGCCTCCACAGCTGCCATGGGCTCTAGCGGGTTATAGGCCTAAACAGGATCCACAGGCCTCCACGTGCTCCACAGGCTCCCCAGTACCACACAGACACTATGGACTCCACAGGGTACTCTGGTCTACACAGGCTCCACAGACATCCACGTGTTTCACAGCCTCCACGGGTTCCATCAGCTCCATGGGTTCCAATTGCCCCTACATTCTCATAGACTTCACAGTCTCCCTCTCCTTCACAGATTTACACAGGCTCCACCGGCCTCCTTGGGCTCCATAGTCATCACAGGCTCTTCATTCTCCTTGGCCTCCAGAATCTCCACCAGCTCCATGGACTCCATGGACTTCACAGATTCACAGGTTCCACTGGCCTGTACAGCATCCATGAGCTCACTGGGCTCCATGGGTTCCACAGTTCTCTAGACCCCATGGGCTGCACCACTACTTTGGCTCCTCAGTCATCACAGGTTCTACTGGCTCCATAGGCTCCACAGGTCTCCATGGGTTACATGTTTTCCCCAGGCTGCACTTACTTTATAGTGTCCTTGGGTTACATACTTCAAAATGACCCATGGATCCACAGGCCTGTACAGGCTCACAAGCTCCCTGGGCCTGCACAGAAAACTCCATGGGCTTTCTGAACTCCATGGACTTGAGAGACTTCATGTTCTCCAACGCCTCAACCACTTCCACAGGCCTGAACAGGCTCCACATGCTTCTACAGTCTCCATGGGCTCCACATGCTCCACAGTTCTGCATAGGCTCCATGGTTTACACAGGGTCCACAGGCTCCATGAACCTCCACAGGCCCCAAAGTCCCCAAAGTCTCCACTGGCCTATAAAGCCTCCACAGTTTCCATGGAATTTATGTTTTCCACAGGCAGCACATGCTCCCAAGTGTCAATGAACTCTAGGGGCCTCCATAGGCTAAACAGGCCTCCAGTGGCTGCACGGACTCCACAACTTCCATGGGCTCCACATGCACCACAGGCTCAATATTTATGCACCAGCGCCACAGGCTTCACCGACTCCACATGCTCTACAAGCTCCACAGACTACACGTGCTCCTCCGGATTCATTGGCCTGCACAGGCTGCATGGACTCCAAGGGCTTCAAAGGCTGCACAGGCTCCATGGGTTTCTTGGCTCTGTGAGGTCCACTGGCTCAACACGTTCCACATATTCCACAGGCCTGCACAGTTGCGTTATACTCCATGGGGTTTATAGGACTCTACACGCTCCACAGGCTCCATGGTCTCCACAGGCTACACGTGCTCCACAGGCTCCATGGGTATACCCAGGCTCCACAGATTCTACTGACACCAGAGGTTCTATAGGCTCTACAGACTCCAAGACTACACAGGTTCCATGGACCTGCACAGGCTGCATGGTCTACAAGGGCTTCAACGTCTCAACACACTCCATGGGTTTTCAGAGGCTCCACAGGCCTCCAGGGGCAATGCATGCCCCATGGGCTCTGTGACATCCACGCCCTCCATGGCATCGATATGGCTTCACATTCTCCATAGGCTCGCCAGTCTCCACAGGCTCCATGAGCCTACTGGGCTCCACAGACTCCACAGGTCTCCACATGATCCATCTTTTTAAACCCTGTAGCCTCAACAGGCTTCACGGGCATACAAGACCTCCATGGGCTCCATTGGATCCACATTCCTCCATGGCCTCAACAGCCTCTGCCATCACCATGAGCATACTCAGGCTCCATGGCCTCCATGCGATATACAGGCTATGTGGGCTTCACAGGCTCCATGGGTTCGCATAGGTTTCATGAGCTCCAGTGGCTCCACCGGCTCCACAAGTTCTGCCGGCCTGCACAGTTGCTGTACGTTCCAAGGTGTCTATAGGCCTTTACAGGCTTCACAGACCTCCATGGGCTCCACAGACTCTGCAGGCCTGCAGAGCTACCATAGATTCCACAGAGTCCTCAGGCCTGCACAGCCTCCACTGACCTCCCCAGGATTTAAAGCTTCCTTGGTCTTCATCAGCTCCATGGTTTCCAAAGGCCTCTATATTCTCATAGAATTCACAGTCTCCCTGTGCTTCACATGATTGCACAGGCTCCACAGGCCTCCTTGGGCTCCATAGACTACATTGGCATCTCGGTCTCCATTGCTTCCACAAACTCCACCAGCTCCTCGGTCTCAGTCTCCATGGCTTCACAGGTTGCACAGGATCCACTGGCCTACACAGCATCCATGAGCTCCATGGGCTCCATGGGCTCTACAGTCCTTTACGACTCCATGGGCTCCACCAGCTCTATCAGCTCCACAGAACCCACCGGCTCTAAGGCCTCAATGGGTGCCGCATTCTCCACAGGCTCAACAGGCTCCATGGGTTCCACAGGTGTCAATGGGCTACATGCCCTTAACAGGCTCCACATTCTCTGTTGTGTCCTTGGAGTCCATACCTCAACAGGATCCATGGGCCCCATGGGCCTGATGAGCTCCACAGGATCCACAGTACTGTACAGGATCCACAAGCTACCTGGGCCTGGACAGGCTTCAAGGGCTCCACAGACTTTTTGAACTCCACAGCCTTGACAATCTTCATGGGCTCCATGTCCTCAACCAACTCCACAGGTCTGCACAGGCTCCAAAAGCCTCTATAGTCTCCACGGGCTCCACAGGCTCCACAGGTCTGCATAGGCTCAATGGTTTACACAGGCTCCACAGGTTTCATGGGCTTCCAAAGTCCCTAATGGGCCCACAGGTTCAACTGGCCTCTACAGCCTCCACAGCCTCCATGGAATCTATGGTCTCCACAGGCAAAACATGCTCCACATGTGTACATGGCATCTAGGGGCCTTCACATGCTACACATTCCTCCACATGCTGCACGGATACCACAGGCTCCTTGGGCATGTTCCATGGACTCCATGACCTCCAAGACCTCCATGGCATCCATGAGGCTTTAATGTCTCCAGAGGCTCAACTCTCTCCACAGGCTTCATGAACCTGCACAGGCCTCAGAGTCTCTATGGCACAAAATGGGTCCCACAGACTCCACAGGAGTCCACATAATCCTCAGCTTCTTCAGACTCTACAGTCTCCAGATGCTTCATGGCCTGACATAATGTCCATGAGTTCCACCGGACCCACATTCCTCTATGGACTCATCAGGCTCTTCCATCACCATGAGGCTGCATAGGCTCCATGACTTCCTTGAGATATACAGGTTCTGCAGGCTCCACAGGCTCCATGGGTTCCATGGACTACTTGAGCTCCAGTGGCTCAACAGACCCCACATGTTCCACAATCCTGCACAGGTGCCATAGGTTCCATGAGATCTGTTGGATTTTGCAGGTTCCACAAGCCTCCATGGGCTCCACAGGCTCCCTAGGCCTACAGAGTTACCATGGGCTCCACAGGGTCCTCAGGCGACCTCAGTCTCCACATGCATCCACGGATTTCACAGCCTCTTTGGGTTCCATCAGCTCCATGGGTTCCACAGGCCTCTATATTCTCACAGACTTCACAGTCTCCCTATCCTACACGGGAATGCACAGGATCCACAGGCCTCGTTGTGCTCCATAGTCTCCATGGGCTCTTCGGTCTCCATGGTTTCCAGAATCTCCACCAGTTCCACGAACAACATGGCCTTAACAGTTTACACAGGTTCCACTGGCCTACAGAGCCTCCACAGTCTCCATGGAATCTATGATCATCACAGGCATCACATGCTTCACAAGATTCAATGGCCTCTAAGAGCCTGTATAGGCTCCACAGGCTTCCACAGCTGCCCAGACTCCACCACCTCTATGGGCTCCATGTGCTCCACAGGCTCCATAATTATATCTAGGCTTCACAGTCTCCACGTTCTCCACAGGCTCCATGGGTGTGTAGAGTCTCCACATTCTCCATGGACTCCAAAGGCTCTATAGGCTCCATAGACTTCATGTGCTCCACAGGCTCCATAACCCACACAGGCTTCCTGGCCTTCCTGAGATATGCAGGCTCTGCAGGCACCAATGTTTCCATGGGTTTCATGGGCTCCGTGAGCTCCAGGCGCTCCACAGGCTCCACGTGTTCCACAGGCCTGCACAGTTGCCATAGCCTCCATCAGGTCTATAGGCCACTTAAGGCTCCACAAGTTTCAAGGGCTCCACAGGCTACACGTGATCCAGAGGATTCATGAGTATGTACAGGCTCCACAAGATCCACGACAGCACACTTTCTCTAGGCTCCACAGTCTCCACATGCTCCAAGACTACATAGGCGTGCACAGGCTGAATGGTCTTCATGGGCTTCAAAGGCTCAACATGCTCCAAGGGAGTCCTGAGTCTCCACAGCATTCTGTGGGCAATGCATGCTCCATGGGCTCCATGACCTCCAAGGCCTCCATGGCATTCATGTGGCCTCACAGTCCCCAGAGGCACCCTAGTTTCCAGAGGCTCTTTCAGCCTGCACAGGTTTCATAGTCTCCATGGCTCAAAATTGGCTCTGATGACTCCACAGGCATCCACATGATTCTCAGATTCTTTTGACTCTACAGCTTCCACGGTCTTCATGGGCATACATAACCTCCATCAGGCCCATGGTTCCCCATTCCTCCATGGCCTCAATATGCTCTTCCTGTACAATGAGCCTGCACAGGCTCCATGGCCTCCATGAGATATACAGACTCTGTAGGCTCCAGTGGCTCCATGGGTTCCATGGGCTCTATGGGCTCCAGTTTCTGCACAGGCTGCACATTTTCCAGGGGCATACCTGGTTGCCTTAGGCTCCATGGGGTCTTTAGAACTCTACAGGCTCCTCAGGACTCCATGATCTCCACAGGCTCACCAGACCTGCAAAGTTACCATGGGCTCCATAGGGCCCTCAGGCCTTCAAAGTCTCCACAGACCTCCCAGGTTTCACAGCTTCAATGGCTTTATCAGCTCCATGATTTCCACAGGCCTCTATATTCTCACAGACTTCACAGTCTCCCTGTCCTTCATGGGACTGCAAAAGCTCCAAAGACCTCCATGGGCTCCATTGTCTCCACAGGCTCCATGGGCACTACAGTCCTTGATGACTCCATGGGCTCCACCAGTTATATTGGCTCCACATAATCCACGGGCCTTATGGACTGTACAGTCTCCTCAGGCCTCAAAGTGTGCCGCAATCTCCACAGGCTCAACAGGTTCCATCGCCTCCACAAGTGTCAAAGGGCTACATGCCCTTAACAGGCTTCAAATTCTCTGTAGTGTCCTTGGAGTCCATACCTCAACAGGTTCAATGGTCCCCATGGGCTCGACGAGCTCCACAGGATCGACAGGCCTGTATAGGCTCCATAAGCTCCCTGTGCCTGCCCAGACTTCAAGGGCTCCATGGGCTTTGTGAACACCACCGTCTTGACAAACTTCTTGGGCTCGTGGCTTCAACCTCCTCCAGAGAACTGCACACTCTCCACAGGCCTCTATAGACTCCATGGGCTCCACAGGCTCCACAGTTCAGTCTAGACTCAATGTGTTACACAGGCTCCATAGACTTCATGGGCTTCCACAGTCCCCAAAGTGCCCACTGTCTCCACAGGCCTCCACATCCTCCATAGCCTCCATGGAATCTATGGTCTCCAGAGGCACCACATGCTCCACAGGTGTCAATGGCCTCTAGCACATGCCTCCATGCAGTGCACAGACTCCACAGGCTCCTTGGGCTCCACGTTCTCCACAGGCTTCATAGGTATACACATGCTCCACAGACTCCACCAACTCCACAGGTTCTATGGGCTCCACAGGCTGCACGTATTTCACAGTCTCCCTGGGCTTGCATAAGCAGCATGTTCTCCAATGGCTTCAATATCACAACAGGATCCATGGCCGTATAGAGGCTCCAAAAACCTCTAGGGTTAATTCATGCTCAATGGGGTCCATGATATCCAAGGCCTCCATGACTTCCATGTGGATTCACAGTCTCCAGAGGCTCCCCAGGCTCCACAGGCTCCATTATCCTGCACAAGCCTCATAGGCTCCATGGGCCACAATGGGCTCCACCGACTACACAGTGGTCCACATAATCCTCAGCTTCTACAGACTCTACTGCATCCTCAGGTTTCATGGGCCTCCAAAGGCTCCAAAGACCCCACAGGCTTCTCTGGCCTACACAGCCTCCAGAGTCTCCATGGATTCTACTGTCTGTACAGGTAGCACATGCTCCACAAATGTCAATGGCCTCTAGGGGCCTGCATAGGCTACACAGGTTTTTTTGGGCTGCATGGTCTCGACAGGCTCCATGGGCTCGACGTACTCCACAGGCTCCAGAGATATGCACAGGCTCCACAGTCTCCACAAACTCCACTGGCTACATGGGCTGCACGTGCTCAACACTCTCCATGGATATGCACAGGCTCAACAGGATGCACAGAATCCACAGCCCCCACGGGCTCCATGTACTCCAAAGGTTCCAAGAGCGTGTTCAGCCTACATGGTCTACAAGAGTTTCAAAGACTCAACAGGGTGCGTGGGAATGCAGAAGCAGCACAGGCCTTCATGGGCTCCCCTGCCTCCCCAGTAATGAACAGACACTATGTACTCAACTGGTTCCTTAGGCCTGCACTGACTCCACAAACTTCCACGGGTTTCACAGTCTCCATGGCCACCATCAGCTCCATGGATTCCACAGGTCTCTACATTCTCACAGACATCAGAGTGTTCCTGTACTTCACGGGCTTGCACAGGCTACACAGGCTTCCTTGGCCTCCATACACTATACCTGCCCTGCAGAGGGGACCCGAGAATGCCATACTCAAGGACAGTACCACTGTGCTCAATGGGCTTGTGAAACCTTGGCCCCATGGAGTTCCAGAAATACTGCGATCAGCCTCTTCAGGGGAGGAAAGCCTCAGAACCCAACCATAGGTTCCGGAAACCCCATTCACATCTGTATCAATAATATCTGGGTAGGAGGCAAAACATGGGGCTTCAGACTATATGTTGGTCAAGATCCTGGAGCTGAGTATACAATCCCACAGGGTATTCTAAAAACCCCTGCACCCAATCCAGTGGGCCCCAACTGGGACATTGTCCTTAACCCAGAACCGGTAAATCTACCCAAAAGAAAACCAGGACCCTTAAGGACACCTAAGCAAAAACCCCCCAGAACCCTCTTGTTGTCAATGTTGTACTCTGTCATCACTGTCTTAAATGAGAACCAGCCAAATGCCACCAACGATTGCTGGTTGTGCCTAAACCCCCCACCCCCTTGTTACATTGGAATAGGAGCAGATGGAAGCACTATCCCCAATACATCATTGTATGTACAAAAGTTATCAGTAAACGAGGGCCAAAGTTTATGTAAGTGAGGTCATAAGCCAATTCTAACTCTGGGGGACTTACAAGGTAACAGTACCTGTTTCAACCCCTCCTCAAGCAAAATCAATGCAACCTTCCTAGGACCCAATGTTCATCAGCTGTTTTCTCTGACAAAACTGGTGAATTCTATTATTGGAAAGCCCCAATGGCATCTGGTTCACCTGTACCCAAGGAATCTCCCCTTGTCTCTCCCCCCAAACCTTGTCACAATCCAAGACTGAAAAAGACCCAGTCGTTTGCATCCTGGTGCGTATCATCCCACAGGTATACTGGTATTCAGGTGATGGTGGATGCGAGCATTTTAGGACTCAGTTTAAATGAGTTCCTATTCTCATTCCCATTATGATCAGCCTAGGGGTCGGGGGTTCAGCAGCCTTGGGAATGGCAGCCATGATCACTGTAAAGAAAATTTTAACACCTTATCCACTCAAGTTGACTTAGACCTAAAAATGTTAGAAAAATCAGTTAGTCATCTCAAAAATTCCTTATCCTCTCTGGCCAAAATGCTTCTGCAAAATAGTTGTGGGTTAGATCTATTATTTTTAAAAGAGGGAGGACAATGTATGGCCATAGGCTAAACCTGCTGTTTTTATGCTAACCACTCAGGAGTGATAAAGGAAAGCCTCTCATTAGTCGGAAAGAGGCTACAGGAATGAGAAGAACTCAGAAAAAAAAGTACAAACTGGTACAAAAGCCTGTATTCATGGCCTCCATGACTAACTACCTTAATCACTACTCCTGCAAGTCCACTTGTCCTCATTATGCTAGGATTTCTAGTGGGCCATTATTTCATTAACTGTCTCACTTCCTATATTCAAAAAAGAATACATGCAGTAAAACTAATGGTGCTACACTCTCACTACACACCTTTTGCTACTGACGCAGAGTAAATGGTTTGATTAATGCCATTACAGGAGCAGGTAATGAAAAGGAAACAAGACCACACCAATTCTCCCCAGCAGGAAACCCAAGCTTATAAAATATGTGTGGTCTTTAAAAACCCAGAAACTCACCCAGGCCTAATTGGGGAATGGCAGACCTAATGTTGGAATGTCGCCAACTCGTGCTGGGAAAAGTTTAATCACAAACCCCCCAGCTGAGATGCTAAAGGCAAATATCCACTTCTGTAATTCTGCTTGCTTGCTTTGCTCAGAAACTTATATAAAAATGTATGTGTATAAACCTACCAATCCTGTCTCTTGGCATATGCAGGAATATTGGGTATGCACGGGAAGAAATTCTATAAAGGCTGCATCCTCCAGATTTTAGGTGTGACTCTTCCTAAAGAGCACATCCCAGACATTAATAAAGTTTCCATTAAATTTTTCTCATAGGAGTTGTTGTTTATATGAAGTGTTCCACTTCACACTGCAATGGTGGTCAGCACCCCAGTTTGCTCAATGATGCCCACACCCAAAGTACAGCCACTACTTTATGAGTTCATATTTCTCCCAGACATAGCAGATCTCTCCTGATCCCTGGGCCCTGGTTTAATGCCCTTGTTTGAGTCTTGTGTTGGCTACGGAAAAGTATGTTCTTACGAATCCATTGCTCTGTGTGTAAGCCTTTTCTATGTAGGACAATTTGGTTAGATTCAGATAAGGGTCCTTTTGATTAGGTCACTTTTTGTTGGAATGCTTTAGTTTAGTTAAGGACCCCTGATTAGTTTTCAGGCACCAGGATGGACCCCAATTCTTTGGCGGAAGTCCTACACATGAGGAACACACAAAGAGTGCTGCCATGTGGGAGAGGTCTCCAGTATATCTTACAGCTGGGGAGAAGACATAACCTGAGAGGCAGAGGGAGAGGCCAGAGGCTGCAGTCATGGAGCAGCTTGAATCTGAAGACATCCAGGCCAGAGGAAAAGGGATAGCTGTGAACAATTATGTCTAATGGCCCACTGCTGAGCTCAGGGACAAAATGAGTTTGAAGGGGAAGGCAGAGACAGACAGGGAGGTCGAACATTTTACCTTGGGAGGAGTTCAGCAGCAGCTGACCCTTGTTAAGACACCGTTTTTGATGATGCCTTGATTTGGATATTTTCACAGCCTCAGAACTGTAAGCTTTAACCCTAATTAATTCCAATAAAAGCCAACCTATTTCTGGTATTTTGCATTGGAAGCACTTGGGAAACTCAAAGTGCTAGGGATACAGGTTTGGAGAGCTACCCTGTTCCCAAATGGCAGTGTTATCCTGCTGTCCAGTGAATTCACCTGTAAACTTTGTGTGTCTCCAGACTAAGCAGGATTGAGTACTGGTAAGATGGAGGGGGAAGTGCAATTGGCCAGCAAGGCCTGCAAGACAGGGCGTCAGGCAGGGGAATTACATTGTTTGGTGACTTGTATAAAATCATAGATACCCAACTATGATGTACCTGTCTCAGGCAGGGTTTGGGAGGTGGGCAGGGACTGATAAAAGCGTGGGACCTCGGGTCTGGTACAACACAGGTGTCAGGGCACAGAGAGGAGACTCCCTGCTCCTGCTCCTATTACCCTTCCCTCCTTCCCTTGGCCTCCAGCATTGACCCTCTGAGGAGGCTGTTCTTACTGTATCACTTTTGGGTCTCAGGCACAGACTCAGGTGTCCTGTTTCCAGTTCTACATTCACCTTCTCCAATCTTGGGGCAGCTAAAGAAAGAGCAATCCAAGATGAACCATATTGGTGTCAGGAAGGAAATATCAAAATACACATTAAAGCATTGGCTACACAAATAACATCACCAGAATGAGCAACATTAGGCCAGTGACCCTAAAAAATAGTCCAGGAATCCCAGAAAGTCCTTGGGCATATGGCTGGCAAGAAGAGAAGTGAGGTTGTGAGATGGTTTCATGTTTGCAGAAAACCTCAGAGGGTGCCGATGCCAGATATTTCTCAGACTAATTAAATATCAAAATTTCAACACGTTTTTAACAGTGTTGAAAATGATGCAGACCTCGTCAATCCCAGAAGACAATGGAGAGGTTGGATGGGAAGAAGCACTTGAACAACTGGAGAAGCAGGACTCTAACACATATTCACTGCAGGTCCTCCAAGCCAGGAATGTCCTGTTTGGGAACCAAACTCTCAGAGCCCCAATGAAAACCATCGTCATAGGTTCTTGATCCACAAAGGAGGACAAGGAGAAAGCCATGCTCAGCACTCACAGTGTCAGTTACTGATGTGAGTCACTCTAGCCAGTCTTCACTTAGGAGTAAGCAGCAGGAAGTCAGTCTTCTCCTGTGGTGCTAACAGCCCTCTAACCATACACGTGTAGAGAGCAGTGTGGACATCACATCGTCGTGTCTATGCTCCTCGTGCTCTGTGCTCACTCTTGCTGATTGAGGTCTCCAACCACTCAGTCAGCTGGGGAGGGGGCAAAGGGGAGTGGGCACTTTTCCTTTATGGGGGAGAGTATTTCTAAAGTGAGGGAAAGTGCCACCCCAGTAATGTTGCAGATACAAATTAATATGTTCAAATCTACTACTTTGTATGATTTCATTGTGTACTATTTTCATAATTTCATTTAAATTATAACCAAATTATCTACTCAAAAATATAAAAATATTTTATGTCTGTTATGGCACACAGCCAAATTCCTTCTCTAGCTACAACCCCCATTCCTCCTTCCTCAGAATTACCTGCATTGGCAGATTATTTGGGTACAATTTTTCTGTTTGCAAATACATGCATTCTCTAGTTTCATCCATCCCACACCCTATCACATATGAGAAAAATATTGGAGTATAGGTTAAGAATATAAATAAAATTTCTAACTTAATATATTTGAGTTTAGGAATATATCATTAATTATGAAAGGATCATTTCTGATTTAAATTACAAGAAAAATTGGAGTTAAGTTGAAAGCAGGCCACTGTAGTTCAGTGGTTGTTAAACTTGAATCCACATCAGAATCAGGTGAAAAAATTGAAAAAAAAATCAATAGTTGGGGTGCTTAATAAGAAAATGCTACAAAAATGCGAAACATTATTTTTTAAATGGTAATTTTTTCAATGCTTACCGAGAATTTAATGGATTGAAGAATGTGTGAAAATAACCAGGATAATTTGAAATAAGTGGAAACCCCATCTTTATATAAATTAAGAGAAATCTCGAGTTCTGATGCATAAATGAGTGGTTACAAATTAAACACAGATGAGTTTGGAAGAAGATGTGGGAGGAGCAGATCTCTGAACAAATGCAAGTGCACTTTTCCAAGAGGAGAAGACATTCTGAATTGCACAGTCACATCTGCTTCCTTAAAAGATTGGCAACAAGTTGCACAGACTGGAAGTGGAGATTCTTTGGAGATACACATTCATTATATTTACAGGGTTTCTCTCCAGTATGAATGTTGTAATGTTTAATGAGATACGGAATCTGGCTAACCCACATTCCTTACATGGTTAGGGTTTCCCATCTCTATGAATATTCTCATGCTCAGTGAGATTTGATTTGCTACTGAAGGATTTCCTACATTCCTTACCTATATAGGGTTTCTATCCAGTTTGCATTCTCTGGTGTGTAATGAAGCTTGATTTCTGAATGAGAACTTTCCCACATCCATCACATTCATAGGTAATCTCTCCAGTATATATTCTCAGATTGTTAATGAAGTTTTCCTTCTGGTTGAATTTTTTTCCACATTCATTGCATATATAGGGTTTTTCTCAGAAATGAATGCTCTGATGTTTAATGAACTGATGCTTTTGGCTGTAGGATTTTCTGCAAGCAGCCAAACAAACAAGTATGTTACTTAGCTTTGAAAGGTGAATTTACTCCTGAATTCACATCGTGTTATGTTAAACCACTGTACAGAAGATGAGTAATTGAATACACAGATATAGAAACCCAAAAAACTTTAATCTTACATATGAATTGTGAAATAATTACTGAATTGGTATAGAATTTCGTAAAATCCGGGTTTTTCATTGTGGGTGAAAACAGGAGTGTAGCAGGGATACAAACAAGTATATTATTAAC
>JAKSZT010034969.1:0-10733 GCA_026826555.1 Tolypeutes matacus | reverse complement strand
CTTGTCTTCTTCCATAGGCTCTTGTGACTGTGCCTGTCTTAGGTTGTTCTCCTCTGAGAATCTTACCCGTCACTGACTACCAGTCAAGCTTTTGAGCTGTTACATGGAAGGCGATTTCATTAATATTTATGCTTCTTCAGGTTCCTTAAATGAATATTTTTTGTGCAGATATTTAGTATTAAGATCAAGGGGTTATTAGTAGAATCTTTCTACTAAGTAATGTAAAATTAGTTTTTCATGGCCATGTTTCTTAACATAAATGCATTTATCGGGTCTAATTACTCTAACCTTGACAATACAAACAATTAAAACACATATAACAATAATTCCAAATCCAATCCAAAATTATATTTGAACTGTTTCTACCAATGAAATGGCTGCACCAGTGGTTTCTTTCAAATCATTTGATACATGCTCAATGCCTTCTTTTGCAATTCTAAAAGATTTATAGAAACATTATGCTTATATCCCATCAAGTGATTTTTCACTTCCTCCCAATCATGTTCACTATTATTATAAGCCAAAAAAGTAATACAAATAGAACTTTCATTCCAATCATATTCAAGAGCTCTTAACAAGTTTAAATTATAAATTTGATTACCCAAATGTATAATAGTTGTTTCAAGATCATTCATAAGGTTATTTAGTTCCATATCAATGTAAGACTGGCAATGCCAAATCTCACTTGCATTTTTATGCCAGTCCTTAGCATCTTGTTGATTCTGGTCTCCTTGATGCAGGGCTGTGCCAGTGACTGCTGCAGCAGTTATGATGTGAATCAGTCCCCAAATTTCTGCTATTAAAAGTCCAATCAGTCTTTTAGTTCTTTTTAAATAATGGTCGAGGAAACGCCACAGTAACTGGGATTCTTGAGGCTGCTGCCAATGTCTGGTCATCTGAACCGGTAACCATAGTCCTTTTCTTCTTCTTGCTATAAAAAAGAGTTTGATTTTCCTGCAAATATGAATTCTTAAAACATGTAAATAAGGAGCAATTGAAGCAACTAATATTCCTTTCACCAAAAATTACTGTTCCAATGATATAACTATAGGATCTCGTACACATATTGTAAGAAATTGAGTTGATTTTCTTTTTCAAATAGTAATATCAGTTTTGCTGCCTTGCCTTACAAAAATTGGACCAGTTCCCAAAAATAATTTCCACAAATAACTTTGAGTTTTGTTAAGTTTAGTGTCCCATGGTTGTGGGATATATCTTCCTTGATTTTTCCAAATTATTGAGCTGTTAGTAAATGCTGTATTACCAAAATTCCAGAAATAAGGATTACTGTCATTAGTGATTATGGTTAAATTATTAATGAACCAAGATATGGTTGTGTTTTTAATAGGTTTCGGCATCCCTATAAGGGCCCGATCCTTTACAATTCCATAGGAATCAATAAACAACACAACCTCTGTAAACCCATGACAAATATGTCATTTGTCATTAAGTAGTCTGTTGTGAGATTAATTAAGATAAATTGGGTAAGACTCACCACTTTAAGTCAACAGCTCTAGAAAGGTGAGTTGGTTATGTATGCCCAATAAGTGTAATTATGATGTGGTATCTTACCTTGACCTAATACTTTACCTATAATTAATCCAATATAAAACCACCATGTCCATAGTTTAAGTCTTGGCAGCATCTTCAACTCTAGGCTTGATTCTCCTAGAGGGGATCCACTGCTCTTCTCCTGTTTCTGTAATGATAAGAGCAAAACCTCGGCCCCAAAATTTTACCTCTCCTTTTTCCCATTTATTGGTTGTTTCATTTTTCCAATATATTGGTTGTCCACATTTTTCATTTTCATTCCTTTTATTATTAACCTCCCAATGTCTTTCTGCTACTGTGGTACTAGGAATTTGTTGTCTATTAAGAAAATTTAAGGTAAGCAATGCTTTAGATAGTTTGTCTTTAGCAGATTCTCCTCCATCTCCCCCTTTTTGTTTTGAAACATTAATTTTATTGTTTATAAACAGGGGTTTAACTATTATATCCCAATCTTTTATAGTATGTATACATACATTCACATGCTTTCCAAACCAGGGGACACACTAATATACTTGACTTATTTTTAGCTAGAGTTTTTGATAGATACAAGTTAAATGTTAATATGTATATTTAGTTTAATAAGCATATACTGACAATTAGAGAGAGAAACATGAATAACATAACCAATTAAAAGATTATTAACGTTGAACAAAGTTACAGAATGACAGATAAATAGAGCAGTTATATATATATGTTGAATTAGCAACTGATACTAGAGTTTTGGTTGACTATGTTTAGGATTAATTAATTTGGTACTTTAGATGCCAACTTGTGAGTATTTTGCTAATTCCTGAGGAAGGGGCCAGCCTCTCCAGGAAGGAACACAACACTCCTTGGGCAGTATATTTTAAGGTTCATGCATCAGTCCCTGGGAGAGTGGCCAGCTCCTCCAGGGAGGAATACAACACCTTTTGAAATGTACTTTACCTTTTTTAATTTGTTACAAAGCATCCTTGATGTTCTCACTATTTTAGTTTCCATTTTAAAAATTATATATATATGTATATATTTATTTTTTATTAGCAGAGGTGGAGTAAATCATATAAATAAGTTAAAGCATCTGCCTTTTGATTTTTAGGCAGAGAGGTAGTTTTATAACACATATTATTATATTTTAAAATAATTAAAATTATGATTAATAACAGTATACTTTTATTTAATATTACACTGAAACATTACTAAATTTTCAGCAATTCTATGCACCCTTAAAGTATATGAACTTTTTATTCATATAACTTTGTTATAAAATTAGAAAATTTCTTTTAATTGTACAACAGTTTTAAATACTTCAACTTATATCACATGAACTTAACTATTTTTAGTATTTTATCTTTTTCTAGGCATAAAACTTGTCTCTTCGAGGCAAGGAAACGTTAAGGTTAAAGTGTAGGCTGCTTTTTTGATACATTTTTTTTTTTTTTTTTTTGCATATTGATTATTCAGGAGAAAAACCCTGTGCAAACTTTCACCAAAACAGACCAATGACTTGAGAAACCCCGAGAAAGAACAAAACTTCAACCTTGTTTTACTAACTTAGTCATTTTATCTTATGATAAAATTACTTTCTTTTCTTTAATAATAAAATCACATTCTATATACCTTCCATACTTAAGTTACCACAATAATTTTAGTTGTTTCTAAGCAAACTTCTGACAACATACAATTACCATCAACATTAAACAAACTTGTTAGAATAATGATTTAGTTTGTTTATATCTATTTTTATTATTTTAAAATACTACCCATATTTATTTATTAATATAAGCATTTATTTAATGTTGGCCATTTGAATAGAGCTCTTTTAATAATTTTTATTCATCAATTTAATATTACCATCCGGAGGTATCAAAACGTACAGAGACTGAACAACCAGACAAACACAAAACAAGTTACAACACATCAATAGAAACATATCTTTGATATCACTGCTTTTGAGAATTTTTCTGGAAACTGTATTGCTAAGTTTTCTTACTTTTCCAGTGGCTTAATTTTATTAGCTTCTATCATCCCACAGCCTTATCATTATGTAAGCAGTAGGAGGTTTATAAAGTTGCTGTTGGAACTGAAGGGTTAATATCCACAGCTGTAGTTGAAGAGCTATTAACAGTTTGAAAAGCGCCCTAGGGAGCCCTCCCTGGTTGCCATGGCAACACAAGCCTCTGTAGGAGGCTCTGGGTGGTCACTTTCGGAACATTCATAGTCATACAGGTGTAAATTGGCCTCAAGCTGATCAGACACAGAATCTTCCACCTCCGCATTTTCAGAGGGCTTACTAGATTCTGTTTGGAGGAGGCTTAAGAGCCAGAGTAATAAGATGTTTAGCTGTCTCAGAAACATGAGGAATATACAAATAAGCTCTCCATTGGTGTAGTAAGTCTCTTCCCCATAAATTAATTCCTACATCTGCAACATAAGGTTGCAGAGCGGCCTCTTGTCCTTCTGGACCTTCTACCTTAAATATCTGAGTACTCTGGTAAACATCCGTCATTGTGCCAACGCCAGTAAAAACTGTAGGCACCTTCTGCAAAGTCCAAGCTTGTGGCCAATATCGTTTATAGCAATAATAGAAACATCAGCCCCAGTATCCACCAATCCTAAAAATATCTTTCCGTTTATTTTTATGGTAATTTCAGGCCTTTCATCTCCAATTGCTGTTTGCCAAAAAACTTTATGCCCAGTGGAACCAAATTCCTTTGCACGTTTTAAAGGAGGTTTACTATACAGTAACAAAAGAAGTTGAGCTATTCTATCTCCTGATTCAATTTGATAGGGAGTTAAAGTTTGTACCAATAAACAAATTTTGCCTTCAAAATCTGAGTCAATGATCCCGGTTTGTAGTAAAACACCTTGGGTAGTAAGACTGTTGCGGCCAATGATGAAATCTACATTGTTTTCTGAGATAGGCCCTTTAATTCCTGTCCTTATTTTTTGTATACCAATTGAAGGTGTAGTAAACTTAGTTTCAGCTGAGAGAAGATCGACAGCTGCACTGCCTTTAGTAACTGCCTTAAGCTCTGTTACAGGCCGGAGTGAGCTGCTCCGTTGCTGACTGGATAGATTTGGGCTAGGTTGGGAAATGTGCTCATATTGTTTGTCTGAGGGCCTTGAGCGAGGCCTGCTTGGAAGTTTCCCAACTTATTAATGAGACTGCCATTTTTATGATATTTAGAATGGCATTCGTTGGCCCAGTGCAAACCCTTCTGACATATAGGACATACACGAGTAGGTATTGATCTATTATTGCCGCTAGATGGAGCGCTTACACCAGCTTTTGCTCGGCAGTCTTTTTTCATATGACCTGGTTTCCCACATTTAAAGCAATTTAAATTATTAATCATAGTACTATGTCCCTTTATAGCGGCTGCAAGAAGGGTCATGTTATATGTATTAGACCCAATGTCTTGGCATGCCCTTATATAATCCTGTAAAGTACCTCTATTTGCCTTTATTGGACGCAAAGCCTTTTTACACTCACTATCAGCATTATCAAAAGCCAACATCAGAATAAGCATCTCTTTAAGGTCAGGCTGAGTTACTGTCTTGTTGACTACATCTGCCAGCCTAGCTACAAATTCAACATAAGGTTCAGTATTTCCTTGAACAATTTTTGAAAATGATTGTATAGCCTGTCCAGGAGTAGAGATTTGTCTCCAGGCAGCTAGGCAGCACAATCGCACTTGTACAATGGCAATATCATCATATTGTGCTTGGCAAGGAACTCCAGCCCATTGACCTATTCCTAATATTTGTTCAGCAGTAATAGGCACTGGTGGATTTTGCTGTTGATTTCGTCGTGCTACAATATTAGCTTCATCAGCCCACCAAGTTTTAAATTGTAAAAATTCTGCTGAATTAAGAAGAGCTCGAGCTAACAAATCCCAGTCCCAGGGTATTAATCTGTCTGCTTGTGCCAAACCTTGCACCAATCCTTGAGTATAAGGAGAATTAACACCATATTGAGTGCATGCTTGTTTTAATTCTTTGATAGTTTTAAAAGGAATAGGAGCATGCTCATACTGTACACCCCCTTGGGGATTGTCAGCATCTACTGGAATTTGAGTTACTGTTACTGGAAAAGTAGAAAGGAGTTGCATAGCCTCTGAATCTCCCTCTCTACTTCCCTGTGCTATACTTTTCATAATTGAGGAGGATGGTGCTGGCACCAAAACAGAAACTTTAGGCGGGTCATCAAATGTTGTAGTAGATACCTTAGGAGGTGCAGATGCCGGTTCAAAAGACAATAAATCATAATTTGGAGCAGACGGCATAGTGACCGCTGAAAAAGCTCCATAAGCTTCCTCTTTCCTTTTCTTCTTTCTATTAGACCTGAGTCTATCTGTTCCTGCCTGCTCACTAACCCCCGCAAGTACATTTTCATCAAAATCACCATTAGCTTGTTCTGCCATCGGTCCAGCAATAGCAGTATCCTCTTTAACATCATTTTCATCTGATTGTAAAGGTTCAAGAGCAACAGAAATAAGACTACACAAAGACCATACATGAAGGGGAATTATTTTTCCCTTTTGATAAACCCTTTTTAAAGCTTTCTTCACTAACTCCCAATGTTTCAGGTTTAAAATATCCCGCCCTTGCGGCTGAAACCAATAACAACATTTCTGTACAAGAGAAGAAAGTTCCTCAAAAGCCGAGGATTTAATAGTTACACCGGTGCATTTTAATAAAGTTTTTAACACTCTAGAGAACTCTTCAAAGTTCGACTGCTGATTACCCATTACCCTGATGATTCCAAGGATGAAGCTTACCTTTTCTGTTTCTTTTTCTTTTAAAACCGCTCTCAGGAGCTCCTTGGTCCGTGCACTGACTGAAAGAAAAGTTTCGTTTTCAGAGCCCCACGTTGGGCGCCATATGTTACCGGTCAGGCTCTGGGTCTGTGAAAACGGTGCCGTGGATGAGAAAGAAAGAATAAGACAAAGAGAAGAAGAACTGGGATCAGGGGACTCTCTGTCAGATATCCAGAGAAGAGCCCTGCCACTTCATAAGGTGTGGCTTTTATTTTGGCTTTAGAACAAAGAAAATATGTATGTACATATACAAAGTCAATAGATACTTGACAGTTTACATTTTACTAAAATGACCAAGTCTTAAAAGTTGATGGCTCAGTTCCTCTTTTTCTTCCTGAAATTCACAGACATTGTAAATCTTACAAGCTCAGGATGTTTCCCAACCCCGCTCCTATTAGCATGAGACCGGAGGGCTTGTTTCCTACATTCCAGGGTGACCTTCTATTCTTTCAGTTGCCATGGCCTTTAATTGAAACTCCATCAGTTTTCATTACTCCAAAGGACGAATCCCGTACACCCTTATGCCCCCTATTGTTGTCCCTTAGTATTGAAATAATATCTTCTTGCCATTGTGGTTACTAGTATAAATATAAGAATGCTCTTCTTTTACAAAGTGTTAAGAATATGGTGACACATGGGAAAATTACAACGAATGTAACTTATGGGTGATAGTTAACAGTAACATTGTAATATTTTGCAGCATGGAATCATTTTTTTTTTTAATGTCAACATTTATGTGCTTTTCTTTTTGGTAGGGCAGTGAAAGCATATTTTTACGTTATCCTTTATTCCACTGCAGTCGAATCTGGGCATTTCTGTATGAGATTTTTTTACACACGGTAATACTACTTATAATTATATTTCCAATGACTGCCATCTCTCTAAGGATTTAACATACAAATTTTATAACTTGAAACAGGATTTGTTGTCCAGTTTCACCGCATGCTACCTCGTTCTTGCCTGAGAACATGTTTGTCTTCAGTTTTCTGAATGACCTTCTCACAATGTTTTGCTTTCTCAAAGAACTTCTCCAACATTCTACGCTTAGTTACCGTCAGGAGAAGTTTAATATGTCAGATTGAAAGCTGATTTCCCCCAAAATCTCCAGAATGTTTCAGAACCTACTAGTTTTTTATTGCATAGACTCTGCATGACTCCATTGCAAGTCTTATTAATGTTTCAATTCCATGAGTATTTCCATAATAATTACTTAAAATTCATTTACATGTGTTATTTCTATTTATAGTTATGTTATCGGGGCTGAAGCTCACAGTGGCCTGCTCACCACTCTCTGGTAATGTGATAGCTTCATAATTTCTCTTACAAGTCTGGGTAATGGATGAATAAACAAATGAACATTGTGCAAATACACATGCACTATGTTATTCTGAAAAATTAGGAGACTCAGGCAAAGCAGAGTCTAGAAACACTGCAGCCTCGGCCCATGAGAACAAAGGGGCTGACAGCTGGGAAACACGCAGCGAATAGTGCATCCATGTTCAGCAGCCACGAGCTGGGATATTCAGAAAGAGCAATACAAGCCTGAAAGATGGAGGAGAGGGCGTAAAAGGACACAAAGGTGCTCACCAGGACAAGGATGCTGTGGGTGGCTCTGGACTCAGGGGAGGCTCTGGGGGAGAGGCTGGTCCGGTGAAGGTGTCGGACCTGCTGCTTGTGCCTGTACAAGATAGAAACCAGGGAGCCGCTGGCCGAGAGCATCAGCCCCAAACACAGAACATCAGGGAATGCAAGCAAGACTGCGAACAGCGAGTATACGATCCTGTTGTGAATTTTAGAAGAGCAGTATCCAAAATATTTTTTCTTTTCGATAGTATCATTGCTCCAATTGCCGGTCACATATATAGGAAAAATGACATTTACCAGCATGCTGAGGAGCCAGCACAGGGATAGGGAGATGCGGATGTACGTGGGCGCTTTGCCTTTAAGCTCTGCCCACCTGGAGTTCACGGGGCTGACGGTGATGGCCTGGAAGACACTCAAGAGGCAGGTGGTGCCAATGGACATGACCCTGCCCACTCTGTGAAGGTAGTAAAGAAGTTTGCATCCATAATCACTGGGGAAGTGTGTCCACCCCAAAGCTGCCATTGTCTTTGGGACTACTTTAGAGATGAGAACCAAGGAATTGGCTAAAATCAGGTGCTTGAGCATCAAATCTCTGGTTCTTAACCTGCATCCTGTGAAATAAAGGAGATGAAGGAGAAGAGAGAAATTTCCAAGGACTCCAGCTACAGTCTGGGACAAGAAGACTATTCCTATCACCAAGTTCCTGGAGGGCATTCTGCCAGTTCCCAGGGACTGGTTTGACTTCCGAGTCAGAGGATGCTGCAAGGAAATGTGAGGTGTGTGCTACAACGATCAAGTCTCCTGAAACCCAGTATTCTCCACTGACCATTAAGAGTATTAGAATATTCAAAGTTGTTCTTTTATTAAGAGTCTTTCAAGAGATGAACACATGTCCTTTAAAGAGCTACTTTCCATGTAGGACTCCGTGCTAAGAAGGCTGTACATGAATTAACTTCTCTATCTTCACAAATCCACAAAGCACGTATTACTAGAGATTTCATTAGAAAGGGATGAAAACGCACACAAAGTTATGTGATTTGTCTAAATTCACATCCTGCTTAGAGGAAAAGTGGTGAATTGAAACTGGTTGGGTTCATTGCAGACAGAGTGCCTTACACCAACATGTCAATGAAACATGGAAACGTTTGTTAGGTGCTTTACTCTAATATAATCCAGATCTACATTGGTATTTTTTTTAATTTTTAAAAATTTTAGAATTGTTTTTATCTCTGGAATTCAGACTAGTAGTACACTATCTTATAATTTGTTTGTAGCAGTTTTCCACTTATATGTAAGGATATACTCTATAGGCCAATATGGTCCATGAATGAAGACTTGGAGCTCTGAGTATAATGTAGATCTTAACAGAATATAGATTGTAGAGTAGAAGCACAGGAGCCGGCCCCTGGAGCCATTTGGTCTCTATGAATTCGAGGATGTCTCCATATTAAGATGGTAGTAGAGAGACTCATTTACTTTTCTGTTACGACTAAAAGTACCATGTCCCCTAGCAGAGGAATCATTGACCAGTCTCATGTCTTCTCCCAAACTGAGGGCCATGAAACACTAACATGAGCTAAAGCATGTAGGGTAGAAAGGAAATTATAGCTTACATATGTATTAATCCCAACAGAAGGAAAGCTACTAGCAAGATGGTGATACTTGTGAAGATTCTAAAAAGAAGACATAGGCTAAATAAACTCTGTAAAGTGGAAAATCAATGCATTTAATAAATCTAAATAGGAGAACTCTGGATTGTTATTAATATACTTTTAAACCATCTGGCGGCTGCTGTCTGAAACCCACAGTTTAAAAGTCATGTTTTCCTTAAGCCCGGCTTCCATCAGACTCACCATCATCAAGAGGCCCTGCGTGTTTTCAGGAGAGACATAATTTCTGTCTCCATTAGGCATTTCTTACTCCCAGAGCTGGGGAAACATTTGCAGCATCTCAACAGTTTCCATCACATCCACTGTTTCTGCACAGGGCGAGGTGACCCCTGTAGATTCAACCTACTCCTTATTACAATCTAGAGTTCTTACGGGCACCCCTCCTGTTGTCCTAAAAGTTGTTTCTGTGGCTCCTAGAAGGATTGCTGAGCAGATATTTATTTAGGACTTCAGGCCTCCAACAGCTTTTTAAAATTAAACGCCCGCAATCCCTGTCCGTGAGGATTATGTTAGGTCCCAGCCGGAGCCATCAGGGCCTGGAGTAAGGTCTGGGATCCCGTCTCTCCTAGTAGCTCAGGGATGATTCCCCTTCCTGGGCGGCTTTGGCACTGGATCCGCCTCAAACTCTGAAGGATCCTTCTTCTGGAATGATCACTTTCCCAGACTCCTCATGTGCCTCTTTCTCCTACAGACTCTGCCTCTCAGCATAAAATAGAAAATACTCACCGACTGCTTCCGGCTCCCAGGACAGTGGGCCCAGTGTGACGGTCACAAGAGCCAGTGTGTGTGGGAGGGAGGCAGATATGGGCTTGTGCTTCTCTGACCTCATCTCCCCACAGAACGGCAATTACCATTTCACGTTGAGTAGCCTTGACAGGACGGGCTTGGGGAGCTGAGAGTATTGCTGAAAAACATTTTTCTCAGTTGCTAATTATCAAAACTAATGAGAAGTTTCTAGAGGTTGTTGGAGAGTTTGAAGAGGGTCCTGGGGCAGGCAGGGTCTCACGGGAGGGGTCAGAAAAGACTGAGGTGTGACAGGGAGGGACTGGCAGTGAGCTGGTGGGTCTCAGTGGATGCTGTGCTTCCCTAAGGCATCCTTCTCCCCAAAGTGAGTCCTTCCAAACTT
>JAKSZT010034968.1:1834-24386 GCA_026826555.1 Tolypeutes matacus | reverse complement strand
TGTTAAATCCTTTTTTGAGTCAATGGGACAATGCACCTGCCAGAAAAATCTTACGCAATTTTAGTCTGCATCAACAAGTTTTACTAAGTACTTATCATAGTACACTTAGAATATAAGACTCATTTCTAGACCTAATGCTCTAAGAATAAGCCAAGATAAGCTGAAGCACATCCAATAGTAACCAGGGTAGTGAAGCATCACAAATGCATACTATTGACAACATTTGAAAAAGCTGGGGATGTTTTTCTTAGAGCAGTCACAAGCAGGATATAACTGTCAGAATTGTTAAAAGATTATCCATGTGGAATAGGGATTGGACTTATATATTCCTCTCAACCTCAACATTTCTAGTCCCCTTTCCTTTCTTTATTTTTCTGTTAACATTCTATATATTTTACTTGTTCCTCTAATTTCATTATGTCTTCCCCACTAGAATGAAAGCCACATGATTTCTATTTTGTTTACTCATTGCTGTATCCTTTGTGCCTAAAACAGTGCCTGACACATAGTTGGCAATCAGTATTTTCTTGACTAATGAATAACCATAAGAGATGGACTGAAATTAATGGTTGAAAGCCTCATAGATTGAGATTTTGTCCCAGGTTAAGAGAAAGCTTTCTGTTAGAAATATTAGACTTTTCTATCATGACCAGGAAAGTAGTAAGTCCTCCACCCCTGGAGGTGTTCAAGGATATACTTCTTCAGATAACATTTAGTAAGACTGTTATAGAAGTGGTGTTAGCAAGATGACATCGGTTTAGGAGGGCACTCGCTGACTCGCTCTCTGTGAAGACAGCTGATTGGGGGGACGGTGTCCTGCCCAGGGGTCTGTGCTGTGGATGCATGGAGTGAGAAGCCTGGGACATCTATCTGGAGGCAGCTCGATGGCGTGGATTGATCAGTAGAGATATATATATGAGTGTTAACCTTGGCCATGGAGGTTAACACAGATGGCTAAGCCCCACCCTCTGGAAAAAAGGCTGGTTTGAGCCATGATTCCTGCTGGCAACCCAGTGAGAGGGAGTGTTCTCTGATAGTGGGAAGGCTCTGTGAATGGTTGAGAGGATTTACATTCTTCTCGAGTGCACATGGATCATATTCCAAGATAGACCACATGCTAGGCCACAGAACAACTCTCAATGAATTCAGAATGATTGAGATTATACAAAGTAATTTCTCTGACCACAATGGAATGAAATTGGAAATCACTAAAGGACAGAGAAACAGATTAGGCACAAAGATATGAAAGCTAAACAACACATTCTTAGACAAACAGTGGGTCAAGGAGGAAATCTAAAAAGAAATCAGTAACTACCTTGAGACTAATGAAAATGACAACACAACATATCAAAACCTATGGGATGCAGCAAAAGCTGTCCTGAGAGGGAAGTTCATAGCCATAAATACATATATTAAAAAAGAAGAAAGAGCTAAAATTGAAAACCTAACTGAGCAAGGGGATATCACTCCTGACCCCACAGACTAAAGAGTATCATAAGAGGATACTTTGAAAAATTATATGCCAACAAGAATGATAATTTAGAGGAAATGGACAAGTTTCTACAAACTCACAAACAGCCTACATTGAAGAAAGAAGAAATAGATGAACTCAACAGTTCAATTACAAGTAAAGAGATAGACTCAGTAATCAAAAGCCTCCTAACTAAGAAGAGCCCAGGACCAAATGGCTTCACAGCGTAATTCTACCAAACATTCCGGAAAGAGCTAACACCAATTCTGCTTAAGCTCTTCCAAAAAACATAAGTAGAAGGAATATTGTCTAACTCATTCTACGATGCCAACATTACACTAATACCAAAATCAAACAAAGGTACCACAAGAAAGGAAAATTACAGACCAATTTCTCTAATGAACCTAGATGCTAAAATCCTCAACAAAATACTTGCTAATCACATTCAACAACATCTCAAAAGGATTATACACCGTGACCAAGTGGGTTTCATCCCAGGTATGCAAGGATGGTTCAATATAAGAAAATCAATCAATGTAATACACCACATAAACAGATTCAAAGAAAAAAACCACATGATCATCTCTATAGATGCAGAAAAAGCATTCAACAAAATACTGCAAAAGATAGAAATAGAAGGAAACTTTCTGAATATGATAAAGGGTATATATAAAAACCCAAAGCTAACATCATCTAAAATGGTGAAATCCTAAAAGCCTTCCCTCTGAGATCAGGAACAAGACAAGGATGCCCACTATCACCACTCCTATTTTTTTTTTAATGGAAATTAAATTTAATAGTTTGTCATTTAGTTGCTTTATAAGTTAACCATTGAAAGTAATAGTAACAATCAGGCATTGCATGTTTATAACATATATAAAAGACATCGGAGACACAAGGGAGGAAAGGGAAGACTCGTATCCTTTCACACTCAGTAAGAGATTGAACATATTTAGGGAAAGAATGAGCTGATTTTAAAATTCTTGCTGTGGTTTGCCACGGTGCTGAGAGCGGCTGGTCAGTTCGTGAAGCCGGGCCTGGACAGCGGTGGGGCCGAAGGCTCTCACACAGCAGCGTCCAGGAGCTCTGGGCAGGGGGCTCGAGCGGCGAAGCCCGCTCCCTGGGGAGGAGGGGCTGGGAGGAGCTCCTCCTGTCACCACTACTATTTAACATTGTCTTAGAAGTACTTGCTCGAGCACTGAGGCAAGAAAAAGATATAAAAGGTATCCAAATTGGAAAAGAAGAGGTAAAAATTTCATTATTTGCAGATGACATGATCTTATATGTAGAAAGCCCTGAGAAATATAAAACAAAGTTTCTAGAACTTATAAAGGAGTTCAATATAATATTGCAGGCTATAAGATAAATGCTCAAGAATCAGTACCATTTCTGTACACCAATAACGAGCAATCTGAGGAGGAAATCAAGACAAAAATACCATTTACAATAGTAACCAAAAGAATCAAATACCTAGGAATAAATTTAACTAAAGATGTAAAGGACATATATACAGAAAACTACAAAACACTTTTAAAGGAAATCAAAGAAGACTTAAATAAATGGAAGAATATTCCCTGTTCATGTATAGGAAGAGTAAACATCATCAAGATGTCTATCCTACCCAAACTACTCTACAGATTTTATGCAATCCCAATAAAAATCAACATGGTATTTTTTAAGGTACTGGAAAAACTAACTACAAAATATATTTGGAAAGGTAAGAGACCCCGAATTGCCAAAGAATTATTGAAAAAGAAAAATGAAGTTGGAGGTATCACATTACCTGACTTTAAAACATACTACAAAGCTACAGTGCTCAAAACTGCATGGTATTGGCACAAGGATAGACATACTGACCAATGGAACCAAATTGAGAGTTCTGATATAGATCCTCGCATACAGTCATCTGATATTTGACAAGTCCACCAAGCCCACTTAGTTGGGAGAGAATGGCCTCTTTAACAAGTGGTGCTTGGAGAACTGGGTATCCATATCCAAAAGAATGAAAGAGGAATACCATCTCACACCTTATACAGAAATCAACACAAGATGGATCAAAGATCTAAATATAAGAGCCAAAACCATAAAGACCTTGGAAGATAATGTAGGGAAGCATCTACAGGAACTTGTAATAGGAAATGGTTTCATGAACTTCACAGGCAAAGCATGAACAGCAAGAGAAAAAATAGATAATTGGAATCTCATCAAAATTAAAATCTTCTGCACCTCAAAGGACATTATTAAGAAAATAAAAAGGCAGCCTACCCAATGGGAGAAAATATTTGGCAACCATATATCTGATAGGAGCCTAATATCCTGAATATATAAATAAATCTTCTGCCTCAAAAATAAAAAGACAAACAGCCCATTTAAAAAATGGGCAAGTGACCTGAAAAGACACTTCTCCAAGGAAGAAATACAAATGGCTAAAAAGCACATGAAAAAATGCTCTTCATCGCTTGCTATCAGGGAAATGCAAATCAAAACTACAATGAGATACCAAATACACCCATCAGAATGGCAGCTATTAAAAAAACAGCAAACTCTAAATGTTGGAGGGGATGTGGTGGAATAGGAACCCTCATCCACTGCTGGTGGGATTGTGGAATGGTCCAGCCACTCTGGAGGACAGTTTGGCGTTCCTCAGAAAGCTAACAATAGATCTTCTGTATGATCCACCAATTCCACTGCTGGGTATATACCCAGAAGAAGTGAAAGCAAAGACACAAACAGATATATGCACACCAATGTTCATAGCAGCATTGTTCACCATTGCCAAAAGTTGAAATCAGCCCCAGTGCCCATCAACAGACGAATGGATAAGCAAAATGGAATATTACTCAGCTGTAAGAAGTAATAAAGTTCTAACACACTGAATAAAGTGGATGAATCTTGAAGACCTTATGTTGAGTGAAGCAAGCCAGGCATTGAAAGATGAACAATATATGACCTCACTGATTAAAATTGAGGAAAGTGAGCAGTCTCTGAGAACCATTGTCTGAAAGATAGGATAACAAGGGAGAGAAAGAGAACAGGAGGTTGCGAGCCATCACGCATATGTACATAATCTATGGTAAAGTGATAGATTATAGGTCCATATTGAAGGATAGGAAAGGTGGGTAGTGATATTATTGGGTTTGGTGGTGCAGGGTTGACAGGTGGGTAGATTAGGAAGTGTGAGCTAGAATACCCAGGATATTGGGGAGAGAATTGGGAGGGGGTCTATGTGAACATGGGATTTGTGGGTATGATGTTGAAAGTGCAGGAGCGGGAATGCTCTTATCGCAGTATAACAAGGTAGTGTCACTGTTTAAAGGTGTAGGTTGGGGAGGCATTCAGGAAGGGGTGCATCTGGAGTAGGCTTCTGGGGAATGTGTGAGTGTTCATCCTATCATAATGTGTTGTGTCGGGCAGTGGAGACCATACGGTGAGTGGGAAGGAGATGGACCCCCATCGTTGGGAGGAATGATTCAACCAGAAACAGATAGGTCAGTGTCTCTTAGGTGCAAGGGTGGATCCTAATAGGAGAGGATAATCAGCATGTCAAGACCTCTTGTTGCATGTAACTATGAATCTTGTCATCCAATGAGTCAAGACCGGGGATTGTCATGTGCCCCTGGGGGATGGGGAGGAAGGAAAAGAAAAGATAAAATGGGGTATTTAGTGCCCATGTGAAATGTTTTTCATTACCTTACAGTAATGGGCATAGGACATGATAAATATCATCAAAAATTATTAAACTGTGCCATCTAAATTGTAAACTATACTGTAAACCATTGACAATGTTTAGTAGCTATGTTTCACTATCTGTATAACAGTTATAACAATGCTACCATCCACATAAAAAAGGTTTTAATATTGGGTGAGGAAAGCAGTAGGAGGTTGGGTATATGAGTCTCTAGTATTCTGTGTGTGACTTTGCTGTGACCTAAAACTTCTTTGAAAATTAAATGAAAATTTGGGAAACACTGGGGAGTGAGAGGGGGCAGGTGCCAGAGCACAGACTGGACACCTGATAATGCAGTGATAAAAGGAAAAATGTTAAAAAATTTTTTTCTAAATTTTTTGTTTTTTCCCATTTTCTGAATATCCCAATCCTTTAATTTTATTTTATTTCTAGTGTGTTTTTTTTTTTTAAGTTTCCATGTATTTTATCTCTTATATTTAAACTTATCTTTATTATTTCATTTTCCTATTAATTGTATTTGGCTATTATATGGGCTTCATCTTCAAGGAAGGTTTGGATCACAGAAGGGTCACAGAGGGGGCAGGAGACGATCATTGGTGGGGGGTGTCTGGGATGGGGGTTTCATGGGAGGAAGTTCACCTGAATATACATGAAAAATATATAATGATCAAGGGGTGGGGCATGGTTACAGTGGGTAGACAATCACTCAATAAATGAGGATATACTGAATTCCCAGCCGGGAGAGCTCTGCCACATTCTCCAGGGGAGCAGCAACAGTCCCCGAGTGCAGGGGCAGTGTCTGGCAAAGGAGGAGGACCCACTGATGGGTTCTTGTTATTGATGACTAGTCTTAAAATTCTTTGCTCTTGTAATTGAAACTTAGCCTACTGTTATGGGGTGCCTAAGGGTTGCCACCTGAGAGACTCCTTGTTGCTGAAATGTGGCCTCTCTCTAAGCCAAACTCACCATATGAATGCATTATCTTTCGCCCAGTGTGGGACACGACTCCCGGGGATGAGTGGCCCTGGCAACGAGGGATTAATACCAAGTGCGAACTGGCAATATGACTGGAAAAAGGCCGTGAATAAAAGGGGGAAAAGGTAAAGACAAATGAGTTCATGTGGCTAAGAGACTTCAAAGAGAGTGGGGAGGTCATCCCAGAGGTAACGCTTAAGCACACCTCAGTAGGATCTCATAGAACACCAAAGTGGATATCACCCCACACAGAGGCTCCTGAGGGCTCTGTAGACACTGAGGTCCTATATAAGGGGGAATAGCTCCAGAGACTGATGCCTTATCAGTGGGCTCTACTTTGGAATCTGTGCTTCTGAGTGTGACAGAGTTGGACTCAAATAAGTCCTCCCTGCACATGGTCCATCAGTCCCTTCTATTCAAACCTATATGTGGTGCTGGAGTTTGTAGGTGTACTTCCAGAGACTGGAGCCTCTGGCCTGCCCATGTGCCACCTGTGCCTGGAATCTTGGAGCTGCAACTCCTACTGTACAGCTCAATGGACTAACCCAATTCACCTGGTGAGGTGACGATGATGGACAACAGCTGTCCCAGTGAATGGAGAGACCCTGCAGCTGCAGGCAGGATAATCCCATCCACCATATCCATGGGATATAAGCCCTCTCTCACTTGGAGGTGGAGTGGACATCAGCATCCCAAACTCCTCAGGATTGGGGGAAGAGCTATGGACTAGAGTGGACTTACTGGTATTCTGTTGTAGACATATTGTGATTCAAGCAATGGAAGAAATTACAACAGTGAGGCGGAGCCAGTGGCCACTGGATGCTTTTGGGACAGGGAAGGGAAAAGCAGTTGTAATACAGGTGCATTTTCAGGACTTGGGATTTATCCTGAGTGACATTACAATGACAGATATAGACCATTTTACATCAGCATATAACATGCAGATCTGTGTGGGAGAAAGTTTGGTCTACAATGTGAACTATGGTCCATGCTTTAGTGGCAAAGCCCCAGGATGTGTATATCCATTGCAGGTGATGAGCCACACTGATGAAAGATGTTTATGTGGGTTGTTATGGGAAGTGTGGGAGGTGGGGAACATGGGAATCTCTGTAATTTTTGTGTAACATTTATGTAATCTAAGCATGTTTTAAAATACAGAAAAAAAAAAGTGATGTTAGTAGGCATGGGACAGATAATCTATTTGGCATCTTGATGTGCTTCTACAAGTTTGTAAAATAAATTTAGACTAACTGAGAACCAGTAAATGCCCAAATTAAACATATGACTTCATCCATAACATGTTTTATTATTTGGACATGAACTTTTTAAAAAGAGGGATGTTTACAACTTTTCTTCTTTTGTGTATGCTCTCCACTTTTTCCTAAAACAGTGATTCTGAAATAGACTTTTTAAATTTGAGAATAATTTTTGTGGAAACATCCCAGAAAATAAATCCTACAGATGATGGAAGAGACCAGAAAGAAAGTGATCAAACAGAAGACAATCAAACACAAGGAAAGAAATAATACAAGTGTATTCAAATATGGACGGCAAGACCACAAAGGTATATGATACAGTTTTGCTTAATTGAAAATTTCTTAATTTTACCTTATGCTTCAACACTTAAATAAAAAAATGTTGCCAGTGATTTAATTTGACTCCTTAAATCTTAAGTCGTCTTTTAAGTGTACAGAATGAAAATAATTATGCACTTTTTATTAATTTTCAAGTACCAATTCATTATAATTGTAGCATAAATGAAATTAGATATTATTCTCATAAATATATAAATCTTAAGTTGCTTTATAGCTCAGTAAAAATGTTGGTAATAAGCTCATTGATTTCACAGTACACAAAGGGAATAAACTTATGTTTTTATAGTATTAGGCTTTTTTATAATAAAGCTGTTTAGTCTGACCAAAAAATTAAATTACTGATTTCCACTTAACACCTCAGTGCATTTCAAATCTTGAAATATTGATACTCCAATACAACTTATTCAACAATTCTTAACACTGATACTTCATGTCACCAAATGGTTCACCTATTTAGCATAAATCATGAAAAATTGAATAAAGATTATTCTATTTTTACATAAAAAATCAGATTGTCCTTGAATTAACCTATAGGAATCTTTTAAAACCAAATCTTAAAAAAGTGTTTTCAGGAGCTGCCTGGGCATCTCGAGGAGGCGGCGGGTCCCACACCCGGAAGAAGAGTCTGTTTTCGGACTATTGCGGCAGCCACTGTGGACCCGAATGAGGGGACCCGGGCCCCCCCGTGGCAGTCCCTCCGCACCCCTTGGGCCCGGCCCCAGCCCTGTCCTTCCGGAGGAAAGGGAGCTGAGGGGGCGCAGGCTGAGAGCCAGGCCTGGCAGCAGGTGCGGAGGTGGGGCGGGCGCCTGCTGGGGGCTTGCAGGGGCTTCCTCCGTGGTGGCAGCGGAGCCTGGGGAGCCTCTCAGCCTCGGTGCACACGCCCCCGTGGTGCCTCGTTCTGCTCTGCGACTCTGCAGCGGGAAGGTGGCCTCTTCGTGTGAGGTCAGAAGGAAATTGTCGAACTGTTGCAAGTGTTTACCTGATTGCTAAAAATAGCTGTTTGGCCTTTTTTTTTTTTTTTTTTTTTTCCACAATGTGGAACAAGAAAAAGGAAATCCCTTTAGTACCTTGCTACAGGAAGTCCCTGATTTTTCACAGTATTGAAGGTTTTGTGTCTAAAAGCAACCTGTGAAAATGTATTCTTCAATCAACTAGTGCTGTTTTTTAATTTCCTCCTTTTTGGGCGCAGGGAGGAGGGAGACTGCTGCTGTTCCTAAAAGAATGTTACTTATTGCCAAAAGTTCCCTAATGAAGACTTTTTAAAAATGACTTAGCAAGTTTATTAACTATTGGAACCCTAACTTTGTAATGGACAACTTACAATTTGGATTTCCAGTGGCAATAGCTGCCAATTTAGAGACAGCTTGATTTTTGATCCTGGGTGAGGTTCTTGAATTTCATTAACAGACCCCCAGTGTACAAGTCTCTTTGGATAATAGTTGTTCTTCAGGGAAAATGTACAGGCAGAAAAGAGTTTTGGAAAAAGCACTAAATTAAACTGGATGCTTGGGTTCACTTCATATCTCTGCCACTTACTGTGTAATCTTTTACAGGCCACTTAACCCAAGTTTCTGCTCAACTGAGAATTAGATGATTCTTAAGTCCTCACTCAAATGACTGAATTAAAGAATGCCTAGAGAGATACATATTTAGGGTTTTAGTAATTAATGCCAGGTGTTGATGAATGAAACAGTGATGTATGAATGAAAACAGTGGTGAACGAATCCAGTAAAATGATATGAGGAAGAGTTCTTGGTATGGTCCCAAGTTGTAGTTAATAGCTCTCTAATTTGACAGTGTTAAACTGGTTAGTTGGCTTTTTTGTTGTTGATTTTAAGGTAGAAAAAAGCATTCTAAGTATAATGGGGCAAATTGCATGTTGCACAAGACTTGCCTTTATTTATTCAACAGATATTTATTGAGCAATTAACTACCAGGTACTGTCCTAAGCCTTCAGGAATGAACAGTGAACAAGCTCCTGTACTCATGGAACTTACTGTCTGCTGGGAGGCAATGAACAAGCAAACAATTCCCTCCTCCTTGCCCATATATCTACATTTTTTACGTGTGTGTATACGCACAAATTAATTGTTATGAAGGAGATTAATTTGAGAGAAGAAACATTTTGTTGGATGTTAGAGAAAGGCCTCAGCAGATGACTTTGAAACTCAGAGCTGAAGGATCAGTAGGTGGTAACCATGGAGGCTGGGAAAAGCATTCTAGGCACAGGGAATAGCATGTTCAAAAAGTGTGAGTCAAGAAATAACTTCATGCCCTTAAAGAAAGGAAAGAAGGTCACTGTGACTGGACACAGACAGGTAGGTGAGGCTCAAATCATCCAGACCTTCAAAGGCCATGGTGACAAGGTGAGGTTTTATTCCAAGTGCAGAAGGGACATTATTTTAAAAAATTTTAAGGGGAGTGATCTGATCTGATTCTATGTTTTTTAAAAGGAATTGCAGATACTTCTTGAAGAATGGAATTGGCAAGAATAGAAACTGGGAGATGCTTTCCTCTCATCTTGTTTTTCATCCATTCCACAGGGTCTGGTCTGATTTGTCAAGGCCAGGTTACCCTCACTCTATGCTGTCCCTTGCCCATGTTAAGGGGAAAGAGGTCTACTGTTTCTAACACTTTGGCCAGAAAGTGGCACATACAACTTCCATGCACACCTCATTGGTGAGAACTTAGGTACATGGTCGCAGCTAATGACAAAGGCTTCTGGGAAAGGTAGAGTAACTAGACAGTTAGGTGGATTGCTAGGAAGGGGAGAATGAATTCAGTAGCCATCCAGCAGTTTCTGCCACTCTGTAGAAGAGAAGGAAGCCTAGGAGAGAGCTCTGGGGTTAATCCAGCTTTTAGAAGTTAAGTTGAGGGACATGAGCCATAGGCAAAGGAGAATTGAAAATAAAATGCCAGTGAGATAGGACTGCAGTGTCGTGAAAGCTAAGATACAATAACGTTTCAAAGAGAAGGAAGTCTTGTTTGTATTGTTTTGTTTTTTTGAGGTACTAGGGCCAGGGATTGAACCTGGGACCTTGTATATGGAAAGCACTCAACCACTGAGCCACATTGGCTCCCTGAGTTGGTTTTTTCATTTGTTTGCTTGTTTGCTTTCTTTGTTTTGTTTTTGGGAGGCACTGGAGACTGAACCTGGGACCTCCCATGTAGGAAGCAGGCACTCAACTTCTTAAGCCACATCTGATCCGAAGAAGGGAGTAGTGTATCAAATGTGACTTCAAGGTCAAGGATAATGGAAATAGCTACTGAATTGGGTAACATGGAAGTAATTGATGACTTTTATGAGTAATGTGAATGGGTTGAGGGGAGAATGTAAGTGAGTAAAAAGGAGAGAATAACAAAAGACACCTTTTCCAAGGAAATTTGCACTAGAAAGGAAGAAAGAAGTGGCAAGAGTTGGAAGTGGCTAGGTCAGGGGACTATTTTTTTAAAGATAAAAGATGCTAGAGCATATTTGTAGGCTAATAGGGATGATCCAGTAGAGAGAGAGAAAATGATACAGAAGGGGAGGGGTTGATTGCAGGAGTGAAAATCTTGAGAATATCAGAGAGATATGCCAAGATTTGGTGAGGATACACTGCTGGTGGAAATGTAAATTGGTACAACCATTTGTACAAGTTAAACCCTGTAAAACAATGTTATTTATTGTTCATGGATACATAAATAATTAAAAGATAAAAATGGGGATAGAAACAGTAAACACTCATTTCATGATTTTGTTTTCCTGAGGAGAGAGGGAAGTGAGAGCAGGGAAAGACTACAATCACATCTGTAATGTTTTATGTCTCTTTAAAAAGTTTTCTGGGGAGCGGGTATGGCTTATTGGCTCAGCACCTGCTTTGCATGTATGAGGTCCTGGATTCAATCCCTGGTACCTCCTTAAAAAAAATTCTGAGGCAAATACGACATAAATGTTAAGATTAAATAAACCTAAATGTTCCTCATACTAATCTAAAAAAAAAAAAAAACATTTATTTATTTTTTTTTTTTTTTAAAGATTTTATTTATTTATTCATTTATCCCCCCCTTGCTGCTTGTGCTTGCTGGGTCAGCTAACCACGTCGTGTGGGCAGGCTTGCCTTCACCAGGAGGCCCGGGGAACCGAACCCGGGGCCTCCCATATGGTAAATGGGAGCCCTACTGATTGAGCCACAGCCGCTTCCCAACATTTATTTTTTGTGATCTGGTCAGAACTTTAGAAAAACAGGTTCAGGGATGACAAAGATCTATTTTAGTTACTACCAGAATAATGTTCAGACCAAGAAAGATATGCTAAGTGCCTCATGATTGATTAATTTTTTGGTTGATAGATTTTATAAAAATCTTATATTTTGCCACATATTATTTAGTTGAGAATTTTTTTTATTGCAGTCATTTATGTGTAGCTTAATTTATAAATAAAAGTAACTCTAGGGAAGCAGATGTGGCTCAAGCAGTTGGGCACCCACCTACCACACAGGAGATCCCAGGTTCAATTCATGGTGCCTCTTAAGACAAACAAGACAGCGAGCTGACACAACAGCTGGCATGGCAAGCTGATGCAATGAGATGATGCAATGAAGAGACCCAACAAGGAAACACCATAGGAGACATAAAAACAGGGAGTAGAGGTGGCTCAAGCCATTGGACACCTCCCTCCCATATGGGGGGTCCCAGGTTCAATTCCCAGTACCTCCTAAAAAAATGACAAGCACACAATGATCAGACACAGAGAGCAGTCAGGGAGTGCAAACAATGGGGGAGGAGAAATAAATAAAATAAATCTTATAACCCCATTTATATCATAAGAGAGTGCAGTATCATCTACTTTGAATAGATCTATGAATACTGTTGGCAAACAGAACCTAAATGGTGACCAAATTGTAACAGGTGTGTTTGGAAAATTTGAGAACCTGCCACTAATCCCAGAGATAAACAACATCTTAACTGTTAGAATAATCATTGACTTTTTTTTTTTTTGTAATTTTACCCCCTTGAACATTTTGGTTAATTTTGCCTGTTTTTGAACTTTATGGAATCTATGTGGTTTATCTTAATTTGTGTCTGACTTCTTTTGGTCAACATTATTTGGAGTTTTGTTCTTGGATATAGTATTTCAGTGTTTGGCTATACCACAATTTATCTATTTTACTATTGATAGAAATTTGGATTGCTTCAGATCGGATTTCCTACAAATAATACTGCAATGGCTATTTTTGTTCATGTCTTATGTTGTACATGTGTGGACATTTATGAAATGGAATACTTTGGAGTATAATTGTTGTACCATAGATTATGTGTTTCTATAATCTTGTGGATAATGTTATTTACCAAAGTGTTGTACCAGTTTGTTGTTAACCCCTCACTGCTCAGTTCAACAGAGCAAATTTCTACTACTCCTCATCAATGCTTGGTATGCCAGTCTTTCTCATTTTAGCCACTTTTTTGTGTATATTGAGGTACATCATTACATATATTGGTAATTCAACTTTGGATCTTTTTATAGTGCCTGATACATGATTGAAATTTAATTACTAATTAAATCTTAATGACATGATGAAACATTTTAAAAATTATGTTTTATCTGCTGGTTCTGATAAGTGCAAATGATTGTAACAATATTTTTAGAAATGAAAGATTGTTAAGATTGTATAGTCTCTGAAACTAGTTTAAAGGAAAACCCTCACTTATGTAAAGAGATGGTATATTTGTTAATAAATCATTTTTATTGCTTTTAAAACCATGCCTAAAACATAATAGTGTAATCTATGTATCATCAACATAAAATATTTAGTTCATCTTCAAAGTAACACTGGGTCAAACATTTTTTTCCTCCTAGTTTTATTATAATTATTTATTTGTTCCTGAATTTGGGGGTCTTTGAAAACATCTCCTTTTTATAAGAAATATTTTCCTAGATTGGACATATTCCTATTTTCAAGCCAATACATTCTTAAAAAGAATGCATATTTTATTAGTAGTTGGGTTACCTTCATGTTATTGTTTCCTCCAATGGTTTCAATTTTATGTCTTTTCACACCTTTAACCACTTTACTCCACTCCCAATCCCCAGCTTGCCCTTCCCTCTGTGTCTTAATTCCCTGCTCCATTTCACTCTCTGCTGTAGCAGTTACAGTCAATTCATTAGCAAGGGCTCTGCTTCCCTGCACAGCGCCATCTGGTCCCGCACTGTTGCTGTGTCCATCGTCATTACATCAGCACTGGGGAAATCCATGCTGATTGCTCCCAGCACCTGGTGCGCACCAATCAGTGTGCAAGCAAACATAGTATGTTTAATTTTTCAGAAATGGCTCTGGGTATTTGGGGTCTGAGGGGGGTGGTGCTTCCAGGCATGGCTTTGATCCACATTCCTGGAAGCAGCCTTTCCGGAGACAATACATCTCAAGCAGTGAAGCCTAAACCATGGGAGAGTGAAAGACTCAAGGGGAAGCCTCCAGAACAATCAGAACCTGGCAGCCTCTCTCAGGGGGAAAGCAGCCCTTATCAAGTTTTATCAAATTGGTTACCCTGCTCTTTGGGAATATTCATGGGCATTAGAAACCTCTATCTACAGTTGGCCCAGCAGAATGTCCAGGAGACAGCTGAAGGGGGCAAATATTGTTAGCAGCTGAATTCAACTTTCCAGGTATTTTGCAATGCAACAGCCGGCACAGCACATGGTAATAAAACACTGCTTTCACAGGGGAACACTTGGAAAGTCCCCATGAAACCAATCAGTGTGTGCTTCATTCACAAAATAGAGTTTTAATTCACCCTATTAACCTTGCCCCACAAATGGTTTTTTTTTTTTTTTTTATTCATTAGCTTTGAGAGATTCAGGTGTTGGGACTAGGTAGGGCACAGGTGCATGGCCTCCTAGTCTCTCAGTTGAGTTCCAAAGTTCATCCTTAACCATCCTTATGTAGTAAGCAGAGGGCATGGAGAAAAAAAATGATCATACTGGGAAAATGTGCAAAAATCAGCCTTTCACCTTGCAGATCTCTGCTTTTGACTCACAGGTTTGGTCTACCATGTCTGAGAGCCCTTTTTTGCCTTGGAGCATGCAAGGGGCTAAAGATATACACAAACATCTTTCTGCCCTTAAAATCAATTAGATATGCATAACCTTTGCTACACACCAACAGTGTGTTACATAAAAGCTTCACAACTTCCGGGAAGATGGCTGACTAGTAAGACACGGGAATCTCTTCTCCAGAAAAATAGCTAGAGGACAGGTTGAAACAGCCCCAAAAAAGATCTTCTAGGGTTTAGGACAGCAGGTGAAGGCTGCCTACCACCCGGAAGAGAGAGGGACAAAAGAGGGAAATCGTGACTATAGAACCTTGAGTTGGAACCAGCAGCAATCTCCCTCTCTTCTAGCCTGGACTAATTGTTGAGGACTCCAGAGGAAAGGGGAGAGAGAGCCTGGGACTGACTTGGCTTTTTATTTTTCTTTTTTACCAGGAGGTCCCAGGGATCGAGCCCAGGTCCCTCCATATGGAAGATGGAGGCCCAACCATTTGAGCAACACCCGTCCCCCCTGACTCGGCTTTTGACTCACAGGTTTGGTCTACCATGTCCTGAGAGCCCTTTTTTGCCTTGGAGCATGCAAGGGGCTAAAGATATACAAACCTCCCAATCTCCTCCTTTACTAACAGGGACTGATTTTGAGGACTCAGAGGGGAGCTGGGAAAGGGAGGGGGCTGCCAAAGAAGACTGGAGAACTGTCTCAGAAAGTTTGAATTACAAGGCTCTTAGCCCCCAGACAGGAAGCTCTATCACATTGATCTAGTCTGTGTCTCAACAAATACACTCCAACCAGGCATTGACTTGAGAGCTGCCAAAGAGCGCCATCTCCTGACAGATCAAGGAACTTTACATAAGAGAATTAAAAAATAAGTAGGAGCAGCTTTTCCTAGCCTCTATATTCTCCCTGCCCAAGGCCCTAGGAAGTGACTCTACAACCAATTATTGGGTTCAGTGCCCAGTTTTGAGCAGCCAGCAAGACAATCCTAACAATCCAGGTTGAGCCAAAAATCAAAGAGCTGTGGTAACTCACAGCCTCCTGCCATTAAATCCCTATAAAAGAGAAAGAGATTGAGCATCTGAGTAAACTACATCCTACCAGATGCCTAAACACCAGCAAAAAATTACAAGCCACACTAAGAAAATAGAAGACATGGCCCAAGAAAAGGAATACATCAAAGTCCCAGAAGAGATGCAGAATTTGAGAGAACTAATCAGCAAGATGAGCACAAATTTCCAAAATCAAATTAATGAGATGAAAGAGAATATAGTTAAAGAGATAAGTGACATCAAGAAGACATTGAGTGTTGTAATTCAATGTGGAGGTAGACAGTGCCGGGAATGATCCAAAGAAAGATTGGGATCAGGGGACCTCACTCCATGTGGAATGCAGGCAAGTTTATTAAGTCTGAAGCTGCTTTTTATACTACAAAGCTGATAACAAAAGTAGGGAGTCCTTCACTAGTTTCTCAGCTTGGTGCGTGAGAGCACTACCTGTTTGTGAGTAACCAATCTTTCTTGGGAATTCAGACAATAACATCTGTGTGGCGAGTTCACTCTGCTCTGCCTCCTCCCACTGATAACTGCAGCATGCAGTGTCCTTGGAGATATTTACTAATGTCTTGTAACTGAAACTTATTTATATATATATATACATGTATTTTAAGAGGTGCTTAGATTACCCAAAATATTACATGGAACCCACTGGGATTCCCATGTTGCCCACCTCCCACACCTCCCACCACATCCCACACAAACATCACCCACAAGTGTGGCCCACCACCCTCAATGAGCTTACACATCCTGGAGCCTTGCCACCAACCATAGACCACAGTTCACACCGTAGACCACACTCTCTCCCACTCAGTTCTGAGTGGTGTGTGCTGATTTAAAATGGCCTACATCCGTTGCCACAATGGTACTCAGGACAACCTCTAACTCCCAAAGAAGCCCCTGTATTTCAACTGCTCATCCCCTCCCTACCCCAAAAGTGTCAAGTGGCCACTGGCTCCACCTCATTGTTATAATTTCTTCCATTGCTAGAATCACCATATGTGAACAAGAGAATACCATCAAGTCCACTATAGTCCATAGTTCTTCCCCCAATCCTGAGGGGACTGGAATGGTGATGTCCACTCCAACTCCAAGTGAGAGAGGGCTTATATCCCATGGATATGGTGGGTGGGATGATCCTGCCTGCAGATGCAGGCCCTCTCCATTCCCTGGGATGGCCATTGCCCATCGTTGTCTCCTCACCAGGTAACTTGGATGAGTCCATTGAGCTGTAGGGTAGGAGTTGTAGCTCCACTGAGATTTCATGCACACCTGGCACATAGTTAGGCCAGAGGCTCCAGTCTCTGGAAGTATACCTAAAAACTCCAGCATCACATATAGGTTTGAATAGAAGGGACTGGTGAACCATGTGCAGGGAGGACTTATTTGAGACCAATTCTGTCACTCTCAGGAGCACAGACTCCAAAATAGAGCCCACTGATAAGGCATCAGTCTCTGGGGCTATCCCCCCTTATATAGGACCTGGGTGTCTCCAGAGCTTCAGGAACCCCTCTGTGTGGGGTGATAGGCACTTAGATGTTCTATGAGCTCCTACTGAGGTGTGCGTAAGAGTTACCTCTAGGATGACCTCCCGACTCTCTTTGAAGTCTCTTAGCCACTTGAACTCATTTGTCTTTACCATTTCCCCCTTTTATTCAAGGTCTTTTTCCAGTTGTGTTGCCAGTTGGCACTTGGTATTAATCCCTTGTTGCCAGGGAGGCTCATCCCCGGGAGTCATGTCCCACGTTGGGGGGAAGGTAATGCAATCATATGCTGAGTTTGGCTTAGAGAGAGGCCACATTTGAGCAACAAGGAGGCTCTCAGGTGGCAACCCTTAGGCACCCCATAACAGTAAGCTAAGTTTCAGTTACAAGAGCAAAGAGTCATAAGGGTAGTCATCAATAAAAGGAACTCATCAGTGGGCCATCCTCTTTTGACAGACACTGTCCCTGCACTCAGAGGACTATTGCTGCTCCCTTGGAGACTGTGGCAGAGCTCTCCTGGCTAGGAATTCAGATAACCTCATTTATTGTGTGATTATCCACCCATCGTGACCATGCCCCATCCCCCGATCCTTTGAACGATTTTGTATATCTTTCATGTATATTCGGATGAACCAATCCCCACGAAACCCCCCCCAGACACCCCCCCCAATAATCCCCCGCAGTACCCATTGTAATCCTTCTGTGATCCAAATCCTCCACGAACATTTAGTCCATAAAATAATCAAATACACTTACTAGGAAAAAGAAACAAGTATGATAAACTTACATGGAAGAGACAAACATAAGGAGACTCAGGGGGAAAAAAAAGAGAAGGAAAAAAAAACAAATAATCAAACATAGAACAAAACAAAATAAAATATAATTAGTGGATTGGGACATTCAAAAAAAGCAAGCATGCTTTTTAAATGCTTAACCCTTTATGCTCTGACTCTCAGCATCTTCTCCAACAATTCCCCCTTTTTTGTTTTTTGTCCAGGGTGACTGTGCCTGTCTTAGGTTGCCCTCCTCTGAAGGTCTTAACCATCTCTGGCCACCAGCCAAGCTGCCATGGACAGGGGTTCGAGAGTCAAGGGTTTTAAGCAGAATCAAGTTACTGGCATGGCTGGTCTTTTCAGCCCTATTAATGCAGGACACCATGGCCTTGTGAATGCCTTCCAATAAAGTTAAGAGTAGCAGAGCACCAATGATCACCACACTGAAGTTAGCAAGTACAGAGGTTGATTTCCACCAATGTAAGGGGTTTATTTTATTCAATTGATCTGTCACTGATTGCCAAAATTCACTACCTGGAAGCATAGTGAGTTGATTCTGAGACATGCTCAAAATCTTTTTGTGCAAATCTGTAATTTCTATAGATAAATTTGTGTGATGTCCTATTAAATGATTTTTAATTTTTTCCCATTCATAATGGGAGTCAATGTATGGGAGAGGAGTGATACAAAAAGCACTTTCATTCTAATCACACTTCAAACCTTGTTTTAAATTTAGATTATATACTTGATCTCCCATTTGTGTAACAGCCATCTCTAAGTCATTAAGCCTATTATTAATTTGCTCATCTATATATGCTTGACTGTGCCATAGCTCATTAGCATTATGATGCCAATTCTTAACATATTGTTGTGTTTGAACATTTTCATGCAGAGCAGTTCCTGCTATAGCAGCAGCTGTAATAATACCTATAAGCCCTAATACAGCAGCAATAATTAATCCAATCAAATGTTTGGTTCTTTTCAAATAATGATCTAGAAAGTGCCAAAGGATTTGGCTCTCAGGGAAAGACTGCCAGCAGCGACTCAGGCAAACCGGAAGCCATATTCCACGATGCCGTCGTCCTATTAGAACCACAGTAGAACTTTCCTGTAAAACAGACTTTGATATACAAGTGTAAAGGGAGCAATTGTTGCAGAAAAACCATGTTTGATTAATGCTCGTTGTTCCTATTACAAAAACAATGGGATCCTGTACACATACTTTAAGAAATTAAGTGGATTTTCTTTTTAAACTGGTAATATTAGTTTTACTGCCTTGCCATCCAAAAATTGGGCTAGTTCCCAAAAATAATTTCCACAAATAATTTTTAGTTTTGTTAAGTTTAGTGTACCATAGCTGTGGGATAAATCTTCCCTGATGAGTCCAATTTAGTGACATATTTATACTTATGATGTTCCCAAAATTCCAAAAACAATGAGAGCTTTCTTTAGTTGTTTTTGTTGAATTACTAATTTTTCAATTTATGGCTGTGTTTACATTAGGTTTCGGTATCTCTATAAGGGCCCGATTCTTTACAATTCTATAGGAATTATTAAAGAGTACAACCTCATATGAAACATGGCATGTATGCCATTTATCACTTTGTACTGATTTTGGGGCTGCATACATGGATCAATGGATCCTATGCAGATAGGTCATTCAAGAAAAGGCAAGGTTAAATTTTCAATAAATTTCCCTTCCTCCTCAGGTTTTAGAGGAAGGCAAGAATCAAAGGGCCCAGGAAAATGAAAAGACTAATTAATATAAACAGGGTAGGATTGGTCCCCCCAAGTTAACAATTCTAAAAGGGTTGAATTAGTAATATAAGCCCAATAAGTATAATTATGTGAAGGTGCACTACTTACTACTGTGGTTGTCAAGGTAAGCATAGCAAAGAATAACTGTGTTAGAGTGACATTCTGCCTTTTAGGAGTTACCATCTTTTCTGCTTCTTGTGTCAGCTTCTTCAGCTTATTCATGTTTAGGTTTCAGATGTCTGGACAGGACCCAAAGCTGGTCTCCTTTATCTGTAATGATAAAAGCAAAACCTCGACCCTATATCCTAACTTAACTTCTGCCCTCTCCCATTTATTATTATCTTTATGCTTTCAATAACTAGTTGTCTAATATTTGTTTCTGTATTTTTGCCTGATTTTTGCCAGAATTGCTCTGCTCCTGATGTATATGATTCTGACCTTTGGCTTAAAAAATTTATTGTAAATAATGCTTGATATAATTGTTCTCACACCTCACCATTTCCCCCTTTTTTGTTTTTGTAACATTTATAAATAGAGGTTTAATTGTTAATTTTTTATGATAAGTATACATACATTCACAGGCTTACTAAATCAGGGGATACATTGATATACTTGGCTTATTTTTGACTAGAGTCTTGGATAGATACAAGATAAATGTTAATATGTATATTTAGTTTAATGTTAATATGTATATTTAACTTATACTGACAACTAGGGTGAGAAACATAAATAACTAAAAGGTTAAGTCAACATTGAACAAAGTTATAGAATGACAGATAAATAGAGCAGTTTTATATATAAATACTGACAATATTTAGCTTCTAGCTGGGAAGTGTTGAAATAGCAACTGATACTAGAGTTTTGATTGACTGTGTTTAGGATTAATGAATTTGATACTATAGATGCCAACTTGTATTTTGTTAGTTCCTGAGGAAGGAGCCAGCTTCCTCAGGAAGAAACACAACACTCCCTGGGCAGTACATTTTAAGGTTTATGCATCAATCCCTGGGAAGTGGCCAGCTCTGCCAGGGAGGAATACAACACCTGTTGAAATGCACTTTATATTTTCTTTTTTTAATTTGTTACAAAACATTCTTGATGTGCTTATTAATTTCCCATATTTTTCCTGAAATGTGAGAGTGTTAACTAGCAAGGCATTGGTTTGTTGATCAACAAAGTTTTCTGCATGATGCTTTACTTTTAGACTTGAACAATACTTACCAAACTTTTTCTTAATACATTCAGTTTCAGGACTGTTTAAATTTAAAACAAGAGATTTTTATATATACTTAATAAAATACCTCTATGTGTAATATATGTTATTAAATTATTTATATATGCAATGTATTGTACTGAAGTTTTGATTAGTATTTAAGTATATTATACATAATTCATAACTATAGTAGATGATACAACAACAGACATTTAATGAATAAACTTTTATTTCTTAAGCACATCTTAGTAGCATGATTAGAATGACCTCAATTTTTTAAATTTTGTATAGTTTGAGGCATAGGTAAAAACAAATTAGTATTTTCTATTTGGGCTGTGGGGTAATACATTAATTTGTAATTTTAATATTTGTATTGGTTTTGTTGTTAACATTATAATTAGAATTGGGGCTGTTGCTGACAGTGTTGAATATAAACTTGATTTATTGCTGGCTATTTTACAGGAAGGGGAATGTGGGCTGGCTTGACTTGTTTGAGAAAATATTAAAGAAAGCTTTAGCAAGTTTTAAAACAAAGTGATAGTGACATAATTGGATATTAATTTTTTGTAACAAACTAGCAATATTTGGGACCATTGCATGTTGCAGTGGTGTTATTTTATTTTACTATATTTTACTGTTATGTACTACCCCGGCAGCCTTTACTGGCTGCTTTCTTTTTGTAGTTATAACTAAAAATTATGATTAATAACATTATATTTTATTTAATATTATATTGAAACATTATATTTTTAGGAATTTTATACACTTTTAAAGTATTCATATGAACTTTTTATTCATATAACTTTAATTGTTATAAAATTAGAAAATTTCTTTTAATTATACAACAATTTTAAATACTTCATTCAACTTATATCACATGAACTTAACTATTTTTAGTGTTTTACCTTTTTTTTTTAGGTAAAGGACCAAGTTATTTGTAACAGTTTGAAATAAGGTCTACTCTTCAGAATTTGACTTTCAGAAAGCAGGTTCGAACACTGAGTTCTTTTTAAAAGTGATAAGACCTGTTTCTCAATGGAAACGATAAGGTTAAAGTTGAAGAAACTATTTTGATAAAACAGACTTTCTTTATTACATACTGATTATTTAGGAGAAAAACTTTGTAAACGTTTACTAAAACAGACTACTGACTTGAGAAACTTTGAGAAAGAATAAAACTTCAACTTTATATTATTATATTGTTTGACATTAAAGCTTTTAAATTTTTATAGATATCCTGCTTAAATTTTACTTAGCTTTGACCACAAAAATTCCTTTTTTACATGCCTTTTGCACTTTTATATTTATTGTCCCACATTTTACTTTGTTTTAATAATTAGTTATTTTATCTTAGGATAAAATTACTTTCTTTTCTTTAACAATAAAAGCACATTCTATATACCTTCCATATTTAAGTCACCATGTTGGGCGCCATCTGTTGTAATTCAACGTGGAGGTAGAGGGTGCTGGGAATGATCCAAAGAAAGATTGGGATCAGGGGACCTCACTCCATGTG
>JAKSZT010034958.1:0-13232 GCA_026826555.1 Tolypeutes matacus | reverse complement strand
TGGAGCCTCCCATCTACCTATGTGCCAGGTGTGCAGGAAATCTAGGTGGAACTGCAACTCCTACCCTACAGCTCAATGGACTCATCCAAGTCACCTGGTGAGGAGTCAACGATGGGAAATGGCCATCCCAGGGAATGGAGAGGGCCTGCATCTGCAGGCAGGATCATCCCACCCACCATATCCATGGGATATAAGCCCTCTCTCACTTGGAGTTGGAGTGGACATCACCATCCCAGTCGCCTCTGGATTGGGGGAAGAACTATGGACTAGAGTGGACTTGATGGTATTCTCTTGTTCACATATGGTGATTCTAGCAATGCAAGAAATTATAACAATGAGGTGGAGCCAGTAGCCACTTGACACTTTTGGGGTAGGGAGGGGATGAGCAGTTGAAATACAGGGGCTTCTTTGGGAGTTGGAGGTTGTCCTGAGTACTGTTGTGGCAACGGGTGTAGGCCATTTTAAATCAGCACACACCACTAAGAACTGAGTGGGAGAGAGTGTGGTCTACAGTGTGAACTGTGGTCTATGGTTGGTGGCAAGGCCCCAGGATGTGTAAGTTCATTGAGGGTGGTGGGCCACACTGTGGGAGATGTTTGTGTGGGATGTGGTGGGAGGTGTGGGAGGTGGGCAACATGGGAATCCCAGTGGGTTCCGTGTAATATTTTGGGTAATCTAAGCACCTCTTAAAATATATGTATATATATATATATATATATATATAACATTTTTGTAAGCAAATACACATATATGCATATATATTTATATATCATTTTGCAAATGTTTGTATGTATTGTGAGAATTTTGATTTTTACCCATAATAAAAAATAATAATAATAATAATTTTGAATATATGTTATATACAGGCCCATTGAAGAACGTTTAGGTTATAGGGGATTCAATCAAATATGTTGATCGTAGTTTGAATATAAACTTTTCCACCGTGCTTCCAATTCCTGTGATTGTAATTCTGTTTTTATAAGTTCTATTTTAAAATGTTTGAACCATAAAACTCAACAAAAGTTTAATGTTTTCCATTTTGTCATAAGATCTGGAATTACTTCATCATATTCCCAAATGTTTGAAATGGCTCATATATAAGTTTAGTATTTACAACATTGCCAAATATTGTGTGTTTCATCTGTGTATAAAATAAAAATAATTCAAAAAGGAAAAAAAAAAAAAAAAAAGAGCCACGAGCTAATTCTGGTTTTGGTAAGAAATCAAAGAGAAGGCACAATCACCATTAACACAGGGTTTGGATAGCCATCAAGGGAATAGAGTGGATGCTAAAGACAAGGGCAGACACAGAGGTCTAACAAAGGATAGGGGAAGATAGAAAGTGTAGAACCAATCCCCTTACCTGGTGATTTCAAGAAATAAAATAAAATTTTATTACCAGGTGGAGACCAAAGTTGGTTCCAAGTGAGAAAAGAACTGCGTGGGATGCCTGGCAGTATGACAGATCAGGCAGGCTGGGAAACCCTCCTACTACTAAACAGCTAGATTTGACATAAACATAGTTGTAATTCCAAAAGGGCCAAAAGAGTAAAAGATTTTTAAAAATCTTTATCTTAAAAAAAAAGATAAATTTATTAGGCTGAAAATAAATTTTGAGAAGCATGCATGTGGAAAAGACAGGTACACCTGAGGCCAGCTACCAATTTTATTACAAACATTGTTACTAGAATCGAGTCTTGGCCAACTCCCAGAATAACCGGAGATATTGGAAGAAGGCTTCCATGCTCCTAGGTCCGAGTCATCCCCTGGCTCTCAAAGAAGCAAACATAAATCCTCTCTGGAAGAGGCGTTTTCAATGGAGGACCAGAGCCTGAATCTACCACTATGAGCCCCAGCTCAAAGACAATCAAACACATCAGGAAACAAACCATCATCAGTGAGAGTCATCAAAAGCAACAAACATCAGATTTAGATCTCAAGGACTTCAAATATTGGGATTATCAGACAAAGACTATAAAACGGTTATATATGAAATACTTCAAGAAATAAGATAGCATCACAAAAGTGAATGAGCAGCAAGAGACCATCAAAACTTGCCAGAGAGATTTCAAGAAATAAAATAAAATTTTAGAAATTATAAATATAATTGTCGAAGTCTAAAGACCCAGCTGAGAGCTAAAACAACAGATTAAATACATCTGAAGAGACTATAATATACTGAAAAGTATATCTGACAAAATGACCCAGAAGGTGGCACAGAGAGACAGGAATGAAAAATAATAAAGAAATGTTAAGAAATATGGAGCAGCAATTGGAAATTTTTTTGTAAAAAGCCAGATGAGAAATATTTAGGCTCTGTGGGCCATATGACCTCTGTCAAAACTACTCAACTCTGCCTTTGTAGCACAAAAGCAGCCATTAGACAGAACACACACAAATGAGCATGGCTAAGTGCCACTCAAACTATAAAGACACTAAAATCTGATTTCAGGTCATTTCCACATGTCATGAAATATTGTTCTTTTGATTTCTTAAAACTACATTTAAGATGTATGAGCCATTTTTAGTTCATGGGCAGTACAAAAACCAGTAGTGGGCCACAGTATGCCAGCCCTTGGTAGAGATGACACAAATTGACTACAAGTTGACAACTGTTGAAAGTGAGTGATGTTAAAGGTGGTTCATTTAAACTAGCCTCTCTACTTTTGTATATGTCTTACATTTTCCACAGCAAAAAGTTTAAAAAAAAAAAAAGATATTAGGATAAAATGCCATTGATTGTATACTCTGGATGAATTGCATGCTTTATTAATATGTATCATTAAATTTGATTTGTTAAAAAAATTTTTTAAGATATTAGGATAATATTAATAACTGTATGTCAGTAAATGTGAACACCTAATAAAGGGACAAATACTCAAACAACTATATCAACACAAACTGGTTCAGAAATAGAAACTTTGAATAGTCCTATAACCTTACATTAATTAAATTAGTAATTACCTACTTCCCACAAAAACAACAGGCCCAGGTGGCTTATAGCTAATTTCTACCAAACTGTCAAGTAATTGATCATTCCAATTCATTTTTTCCTAATCTTTCAGAGACTAGAAAGAGGGTTTACTTTTAAACTCATTCAATAAATCAATACAACGTGACTACCAAAACCAGATAGACAGTATAAACACAATCAAATGCCAATCCTAATTATGAATATAGATGAAAAAAAATCTGAACCAAATATTAGTAGTCCAAATCAAGCACAGATAATACTGAACCAATTGGATTTATCCAAAGAATACAGGACGGTTTAATCCTATAAAATCCATAAATGCCATTTACCACATTCTTAGATTAAAGAAGAAAAAGCACATGATCAACTAAAGAAATGCAGAGAAAGCATGTGATAAATGCCACACCCATTCATGATAAAAAGTTTTGGGAAGCTAGGAAGAAAAGGAGAATTCTTAATCTGATAAAGGGTATCTACCATAAACCTAGAATATGTATCTTTCTCAATTGTGACTCGTTGGAAGAAATTTTTAAACATTAGGAAGAAAACAAGGATATTCTAGGGGTCCTAGTCAATCCATTAAGACCAAATAAATAAATAAATAAATAAAAGTATAAAGTTAGGAAGTGAAGAAACAAAATTGTCAATATTTAGAAATGATACAATTTTCTACACAGATAACAAAAGAATTTCTAATCATAAATGATTAGAAATATCAGGAGAGATCAGCTAGGTGATCAGATATAAGGTCAACATTTAAAATATCAATTGTGGGAAGCGGCTGTGGCTCAATCAGTAGGGCTCCCGTTTACCATATGGGAGGCCCCGGGTTCGGTTCCCGGGGCCTCCTGGTGAAGGCAAGCCCGCCCGCGCGGCGTGGTTAGCTGACCCAGCGAGCACAAGCAGCAAGGGGGGGATAAATGAATAAATAAATAAATAAATCTTTAAAATATCAATTGCATTTCTATGCAGCAGCAAAAAAAACTATAAAAGTAACTGAAAATTTAATCTATGTAGGAATAAATCTAACAAAAGTTATGTAAGAACATCTGGTGGATGACAAGTTTCAATATTATAAAGATTTCAGGTTACTGCTAAATTGGCCTGTGGAGTCAATGCAAAATAAATCCCAAGAGATGTTTTCAAGAAACTTGATATATGGAAATGCAAAGGCCCAAGATGAACTAAGACTCTTGAAGGAGAAGAACAAGTTAGGGGAATTTGTCCTACTAGATATCAAGCTAATTTTAAAGCTAAAGTTAATATAAAAATTAAAAAAAAAAAAAAAGTTAATATAGTTTAATATAAACTATACGGATAAATTGTTATTTATTGATGGATAAATTAAACTGAGGAACTTAATAGAGAGCCTAAATCTATGTGGACACGATGTCTAACAGAGGCGTCACTGAGTGTCACTGGCCTCGCCAACAAAGAGTATTGGTTCGATTGCTTATTCATATGAAAAAATGAAATAAAAATGTATCTTTATACCATACAAAAAACTCAGTTCCCAATGAACTGAGACCTAAATGAAAGGTAACTCTTTCAAAATTTTATGACATATTTCTGCTTTCACGTTAAAGAAGAATTTCTTAAACAAGATGTAAAAATTACTAACCGTTAAAGAACAGATTGGTAAATTCAATGACATTAATGAATTTATCATTTATCATGGCTAAATGGCCTGTAATATAGTCACACAATGGAATATTAGATTAAAAAACTACTAATTAACAAAAGAATTATAAAGATAGTGAAAACTGGGAGAAGATTCTTGCAGCACATTTAACTGTCAACGGATAAGAACATACAAAGAACAGCAACAAATCAAGAAAAAGATAAGCAACCCATATGAAAAATGGGCATGGGCAAAAGATGCATTATAGGCCTTTCACTGAAGAGTAAAGATGAAAGGACAACATACCTATAAAAAGGCTCAACTTCACGAGAAATTAAAAAAATAAAAATTAAGACAACTATTTCACACCTACTCAGTTGGTAACAATTTAAAAATCTGATACTAACACTCCTTGTGGAGTAGAATTGAAATCAACACTTTGGAAAACCAGTTTGGTGGGTTTGCCTATCCTAAGATCCAGCAATTCTACTCCTAGAGCTGTGGCTGGCATGCTTTTTCTCTAATGGGCCAGGATTTGCAGGCTGGATGGTCTGTGCCACAACAACCCAGCTCTGCTGCGGTGGCACAAAAGCAACTGTTGAAAATATGTACATGAATGGATGTGGCTCTGTTCCAATAAAACTTTATTCATGGATGTTGAAATTTGAATTCCATATACTTTTCATGAGTAGTGAAATATTATTCCTCTTTCAATTTTTCCCATTTATAAATATAAAAATCATTCTTAGCTCAGGATCTCTACAAAAACAGGCAGCAAGCAGGACGTGGCCTGTGGGCCATAGTTGCTGACCTCTGCTCCAGAAAAACTCCTTCCCAAATGATCCAAGAGTCAGGTTTACGAATTGCCTAAGAGTGTTCAAAAAAGCCCTGGAAATAACCTGTCTTAGTTTCCAGGCTGCCATGACAAACACACAATGGGTCAACTTAAACAATGAGAATGTATTGTCTCACTTAAACAATGAGAATGTATTGTCTCAGCGTAGTGGAGGCTGGAAGGCTTGCTTCCTGCCAGGGTCAGCATTCTGGCAGGCAAACAATCCTTGGAGCTCCTTGGCTTTCCCATCACAGGTGATATCCTCTCCTTTGTCTTCCGGGCTCCCACAGAGTTCTGGCTTCAGGCTCCTTCCTGGGGCTTTCTCTTTACAAGGCCTCCAGGAGTAGAATTGGACCCATCCGGAATCACCTGGCCACACCTTGACTGATAACATTTTCAAAAGGTCCTATTTACAATGGGGTCTGCCCACAGGAATGGGAGGAACAAGATGTTTTTTCTGGGGTGTGTAACTCAATCTGCCACACAACCCAAATGGTCATCCAGACAATGGATAAATGGCCTGTAGTATAGTCACACAATGGAGTATTGGATGGCAGTAAAAGTCAATGCTCAACAGCTATATGTACCAACCCGGAAGAATCTTGGAAAAAGTAATGCTGGGTGAAAAAAGCACGTTGTAAAAGACTACATACAGTTACCATTCTAGCAAAATGTAAAAACAATATATATTGTTAGGGATACATACATATGTAACAAAACTCATTGTTTTTTTTAAAAGCTAGGCAATGATAAACACAAAATCTAGGGTTGGAGTTATCTCTTATCTCTGAATGGAGGCTAGGCAAGGATTTTACAACAGTATTGATATCTCATTCTTAAATTAGCTGGTGCGTTCACAGGTGCTCATTTATTGTTATGCATCACAACTTACATTTGTTACCTATCATACTTTCATATGTGAAATTATTACATCATTTACAAATTTTCACGGTTGCGACCAAAAATGCTAGAGGATAGAGGAAAGGGCTCTTTGATAACCAACTGGTCTTTAGAAGGCCAAATGTGAAGTTTTATTACCCAGTGTATTATTTGTTAATCTAGTTATGGGGGAGATATTATGAATTACTACAGAAGAAAAAAAATCATACCATAGATTGATTTAATCTTGCAGCTGAGAGCTGTAATAAGTGCTTCCGATAAATAGAGAAGGAGAATTGGGTAGGATAAGGAGAAAAGCAAAACTTTACAATTCATTATTTTTTTTAAAAAGCCAATTTAAAATCAGAAGCAGAAAACTTAGCAGAGACGTAAGGAAGTGGGGAATTTTAGAGTTTGATTTCACCAGCACTTCTGAGTGCCTCGCTTAGCTTTCCTTTGAAGTACTGATGTGTGCAGACAGAGTGTCAGGAACTGCCCTTGATCAAAACTGCTTCTCCTCCAGGCCCTTGTCCGGCTCGTTCACTTACCTTCTCCTCAAAGGCTGCAGGAAAGACTTGGTGGAAAGCTGCCAGCAGGGCAGAAGCCATGGGGGCAGGAAGGGTGGGGAAGCAAGAACCTCCCACTAATACTGTGCAGGGTGCCCTGCCCCTTTCTGGATAATTTCCTAAAAATAATCAGGAAAAAAAAAAAAAGCCCAAAAACCTGGAGGAAGAAGGCCTTTCTATGTCATTTTTTTTTTTTTTTTAAGGATTTATTTATTTATTTTCCCACCCCCACCCCCCGCTGCTTGCACTCACTGGCTGCTCTGTGTGCATTCGCTGCACGTTCTTCTGTGTCTGCTTGTCTTCTCTTCTCTTCTTCTCTTTAGGAGGCACCAAGAACCCATCCTGGGACCTTCCAACGTGGGAGAGAGGCACTCAATCGCCTGAGCCACCTCAGCTCCCTGGTTTGTTGTGTCTCTCACTGTCTCTCCTCCGTGTCTCTTTTTGTTGCATCATCTTGCTGTACCAGCTCTCCGCGCCGCACGGGCCAGCTTGTTTTTCACCAGGAGGCCTCGGGAATTGAACCTGGGACCCTCCATATGGTAGATGGGAGCCCAATCGCTTGAGCCACATCCGCTTCCCCTAAGTCCTTCTTGCTGATTTAATAATTGTTGATTCAGACTCACTTCCACATCCCACTGCCTGCTTCATATCATCTTAGCTTTTCCTCTCTTCTCTCCTGTCCAGATCCACAGTCAGGTTATCCCAACCAGTGTGCCCTTGACTTGGATGCACCTGTCCAGCACTGAGCCCCGCTGCTCCCAAGCCCAAATCCTCCACCTACCCCTCAATTTGAGTTTTTGCTATCCTAGACCTTACTATTCCAATTCTGGTTATAACAGCATATAGTTAATGGAAGAGCAGAGACAATAGAATAATATTCTATTAAATATTTTCTAGAAATAGCCACTCAACTCAGTTTAAAGCTTTCTTTTTTCCCATTTATGGTACTTTGGGGGAAATGTCATCTAATTCAATATATGCTTTTCATCCTTTAATTATTTAGCTTCTTGAATTAAAATTATAGAGGTATTATCTTTATGGCACAACCACCATTTTTATCCTCTCATATTTCTTCAGGCTATATTATGTGGCATAACTGAAAAAGATATAACAAAAACATATTGAAATTCTATAGCATCTGTGAAAATTTCTCTTGGGTTAAGACTATTATTTTTCTTACCAGGGCAAGGGGGTTACATGATACTAGAAAAGGAAATGGGGACCAGTCTCTGGCCTCATCCTGTTTTGGCACATACCGTGTAAAGCTGTGACACCAAGTGAAGAAGGTATGGAAATCCTCAACTCAAAGAGTCAAGTTCCTACTGCTTCAATTACCAAAAATATAGTGGTTGCAATGGAGCCTCCCAAACCTAATTATTCAGAGGTATAATTAAGGAAACTTTCCAGAATGTTCTGGAAAATTAAAATGAATGCCACGATGTTTACTTAACAGATTCAGATATACTCACAAAGACCCATCTTCTCTCTTGATTCTTTTTTTTGCTTTCAGATCATCTCTCATTTTTGCCTCACTTTTCAGCACTACCACCACAAAGGGCCACTTCTAAAAGTCAACTATTTGAAGATCTGAGGAAAAGAGCAGATGTCTTTGTGATGGTAAAAGAGAGCAGTTCTGACTGGTAAAAACGCCTGGAGGTGTTTTGACAGCATATTGCAGCATTCAGCACTTGGCATTTATTATGCTTTGAATGGTCAGAGATTGATGATATGCACTGAGTTCCTTTTAAAACTGTAAATTGGAATGGAAGAATGAAAGAGATGTGAGAAAATCATATGGTGAGATTTAAAAATATATAAACTGCTCATTTCAGAGTCATTAAAAAGGAAGGAAGTTAGTCTTTGCTCTGAAAAGTACGTCAAGAATTTTGATTAGTGTTTTTCTTTCTTTCTTTATTAATTCATACTCTTCCCATAAATCCATTAAAAAAAAATAAACTTAAAAGCAAATGCATGAGGTAATTAAGAAATACAAAATGAAAGTTGTCTCAAAGGATAATATTTAGATGGGAGCGGGGTTAGAGTGCAAAATGCATCTGTACGATACTGTATATTTGCTGGAAAAGAAACACTAATTCAACTGGAAATTTTCTAGAATTCCCCTGAAGAGAGAAATATGATGAGTTACATGATTCAGGGTTCATGTGATAAAATAAATCAGGGTTCAGGGAGGCTTAACTATTCCTGGTTCAGAGACCATTTCACAATTTCTCTGAGGATCTTCATGGAAAGAACACTTTTAATCAACAAAAACAGTTCAATTCAACAAATGTTCATCAAGCACCTGTGTGGGAGAAGCCTTCCTGATGGTTGCCCCTCCTCCACTACCAACCCAGTGGATTATGAGTAGGGCCCTGTGGTGTAAGGCTAACGTGTCAGCTCGGCCAGGGAATTGTGCCCAATTGTCTGGTCAAGCAAGCACTGGGCTAATTGTAATACAAGGACATTTATGGACTTTAGTCACCAGTGAGTTTACTGCTTAGATGGCTGATAACATCTACATCAGCCAGGAAGATTGCCATCATTGCTGATGCTTCATCCAATCAATTGAATGCCTTAAAAGGGGAAATGATTTCAGTATTCAGGGAGAATTTCCCTGAATTCTCTTTGGACAGCCAACTTCTCCTGGAAACTCATCAAGGGCCTTCACTGGATTTTCATCGGAGCCCCTGGTTTGCAGCCTGCCTGTGGAACCTGGACTTGTGCATCCCCACGGTCACCTGAGAGACTCTTATAAAATCTCATATTATTGACAGATATCTCCTGTTGATTCTGTTTCCCTAGAGAACCCTGACTAATACAGGCCCCGAGATATTACTACTTGAGCCTCACACCCTGGACAGAGCTGACTGAATGCATTCCCTTCCCCAGGAACTGGAACTGGGGTTAAGAGACGCCAGCATCTGCCTCTGGAATGGAGGACGTGTTCAGGGATATTGTGCTATCCTGTTCCAAATGAAGCGAGTAGCAACAAAAGCCATGGGAATTAGAGAAGAAGGAAGCCCATGGGTTAAGAAGCAGAAATGAAAGACAAAGCTAGCGAGCAAGGGGTTCCATACACTTCCTGAAGCCAGCTGCACTCTTGCCCTGGAATTCTCCTTAAAGTAATTCCCCTTATAATAAATTATTCAGTAGGACTTGAATTTGTTTCTATTACTTGCAACCAAAAGATCTGCCAACTGTGGCAGATAATTTGTTAGCCACTGGGGCTAGAGAGATAAAAAAGATATAGTTCCCATCCTATCCCCACACCCCCACTATGTCACCACCCCGCTACCCAACCACAAAAGAAGACATGGTCCCTGCCCTCAAGGAACTTACAGTACCCAAGGGACTGCTTACACATGTAAGCAGATCATTTCTATACAATATAGCAAGTGAGGAGATACTCAGCATTGCCAGATTTAGAAAACAAAAAGAGGATGCCCAGGTGCGTTTAAATTTCAGATAAAAAATGAATATGTTTTTGCATGAGCATGTCCCAAATATTTATCAGGCCACCTTAAAGATACACAGTACACAAGTGTTAGAGAAGGGGACTTAACCAAATGGAGGCTTCTGAGATAGTTAGTTAGTTAGTTGCTTAGATGGGTAGCTGGTTAGTTATTTCCTGGAGAAGAGAATGCTTAGTTCAGATTTTGAAGGATAAGTAAGAGTTTACCAGGGAAAGACAGGTGGGGAGAGTATTTGAGTGAGAAAGAGAAAACATGACTGATGGCACAGAAGCATGACATGGTAGGATGTGTGGAGAGGACAAAGCTCACAAGTGCCTGGCAATGAGATTAAAATGTCAGCAAACGTATTGGGTTTAAGATGTCATGCTAGACACAGATGATTACTTCCCTTCCTGTGCATATGCCCATTGAAATATTAAGCTAAAAGGAACAATTCATAATGACACTAGAATGCTAGAAAGACTGTAAGCAGCAGATCCAAAGATTTAAAGAATTCTTAGAAGATAGAAAATGTTTGAGATCAGATTAGCAGAGAAACAAGATAAAGTGTAACCAAAGTACAAACAAGAGAAAGCAGCTTCGGTGCTACTCCAAGGACAAGAACAAATTTTCCTAAGGAAACCCCAAGTTCACGATCAACAAATAGAAACCATCATGACGATTATCAAAAGAGCTACACTTGGAACAGCTGGACTTTTTGGACACCACGTCCTCCTCTGCCCTCTCCAAGTGCCAGTCTCCAGTTACTCCCAGGATAAAGCCCTGGGATGTAGAAAATGTTTCCTAAACAAAATAATTAATATGCTATGGAAGAGTTAGGGATATAATTAGAAATATCATGAATATTTGAGTCTGCGAATGAAGCAAGCAAGAACCAGAGGCAATTCTGGACTTTGGTCAAGACAATAGAGGGTGAAAAGTCCAAACTTAAGTCCTGAGCACTGCTTCCTGAAGAGACCTGTGTTTCAGAAAATAGCAAAAAGGCTAAAGAAATATATTGCCTCACAATTCTGGAAGCTTTAGAAGTCTGAAATCAGGTGGTCACAGGGTCATGCTCCCTCAGCAGCACATCTTCTAACGCCTGGGGTTTGCCAGCCATCCCCAGCATCCCTTGGCTGCTAGGTGCATCACTTCAGTCCCTGCCTCCAACTTCACACAGCCTTCTCCCCTGTGTACGTCTTTATGTCTCCTCTCCTCTTCTTACAAGGGCCCCAGCCATATTGAAATAAGGCCTCACCCTAATCAGTTTGAGCTTATCTTAATTTAACTAATTCCGTCTGCAATGACCCAATTAGGTCACATTCTGAGGTGCTGGGGGTTAGGAAGTGGACATACTTTTTTGGAGGGCACAATTCAAACAGTATGCAACGCTTTTGAGGGGAGTATGTTTTCATATGACAAAGTTTGCAAAATATCAAAGATAACTGACTTTAATTAGCATTGCATCTGTCTGGAAGTTCCGTTGCTATTCCAGTCATATGTTTGGATTTTTTTTTTTTTTTTCGCTTTCGTTTTTTTCTTTTTTGTGTGGGATGTATTAAAAAAGATGTATATTTCATAATTTATTATATATTTACATCATAAAGTGTATTTGACATTTCAGCAAGATCACTAACTATATTGTTATAATCAAGATGTTCACATAATTGGTCTTCTATTGACAGTTATAATCTGAGGAACTAAAAATAAATTGTTACACAAATATATTTTTATCAAAATCTGTAAATTAAGCTCACTGAAAAAATTAAGAAGGGGGAAGCGGCTGTGGCTCAATCAGTAGGGCTCCCATTTACCATATGGGAGGCCCCGGGTTCGGTTCCCGGGACCTCCTGGTGAAGGCAAGCCCGCCCACACCGCATGGTTAGCTGATCCAGCGAGCACAAGCAGCAAGGGGGGGATAAATGAATAAATAAATAAAATCTTTAAAAAAAAAAAAAAAAAAATTAAGAAGGGAAAATTGCTTTTTCATATCAGCTTTAAAAATGTTTTCTAAAACATTTACAATTGCCTATTAAAATCAACTAGCAAACTATAAATTATAGTTAATGAATATCAAAATTTTAATCAAGCTATTTTTTAAATGCTAAAATTTTTTTTAACTTTTTGAAATTTTAATGAAGTGTTGTTTATTTATAAATAAAGTAACACCATATGTTATTCACAGAGTTAGTTTTCAAAAGCTGGCATCATGCTACCTGCCTATTATGTCTAAACCTCTTTATATATACAAATTAAAGAATACTAGGACTTGCTTAATATTGCAAAATCTTTTTTAGCTATCATGTACAATTATTTCAAATATTAAGCTAATCTGAGAGTCCCTCCCGATCTATAAAGGCAAGCAAGAAAATGGACGCTCGGCCTCTCAGGGAATAATCTTTCATTACGCAAGAATCTATTGCATTCATCTTGAGAGGAGAATTAGTTTGCATTTTGTCTTTCCTCATTGCTTCTGCCCCCCAAATCCTGCTGAAGCAAGGCTCGTTTCTGAAATCTATAGGGCACAACACACAACTCTGTGTGGCATTTGCTCAGGATTGTCTTCTTTTGTTTCAAGGTCATGGATGTGAGAAAAGGAAAAACGTTCCTCTGGAGTTTGAGCAATGTCAGCGTGAGGGCAGAAGATGCGGGTTGCCACTTTTGCTGGGCCAGAACATGGGGCCATGACCTCAGGGACAGAGGCGCCTGTGTGCTCTTTCACAGTTTATTTTTGTGCCGAGTCCTTTCCCTGCACCTCACCTCCCTGCATAACCCAGCTCTCAGCGCTCTCACCAGATCAAAACTTGAACCGCAGGACAGGTGAGCTGGGGTATTTGGGTGTACAAATCCTCCATTTAATCTAGATGCACACAATAAATATGAACAAGAAAGAGAGAGAGAGAAA
>JAKSZT010034953.1:0-11919 GCA_026826555.1 Tolypeutes matacus | reverse complement strand
TTTTCTACAATCTCTTTGATTTCAACTGTATTGTCTTCCATATCACTAATTCTTTCCTCTGCCTGTTCAATTCTGCTGCCATGTGAGTCCAGCGTCTTTTTCATTTCTTGACTTGTGTCTTTGTTCGCCATCATATCCATTACCTTTTTAGGTGTGTTAGCTATTTTTTCAGTATGTTTTCCCAGTTTCTTCTTTATATCCTTAATCTCTTCCTTCAGTTCTTTAAGTTGGTCCATGATATTTGTTTGGATAGCTTTGATTAGTTGTTCGATGTACTGCATTGCTTCCTGGTTTTTATTTTGTGCACTGGACTGGTCCATGTTTTCCAGTTTTTCAGAGTCATTTGTATTTTTCTGTTGCCCTCTGGTCATCATATTATCTTGATGGGTTTGTTCAGTTGATTAGCTTTTCTCTATGCTCTAGAATTTTATTTAGCTGTTGGTTCTGCGTGTGAGTTAAGTTTTCTCTTTGGCAGTTTTTCTTCTTATTTTATTTCCTTACTTCTTTCTATGTTCCCTTGAAGGCAAAAGGTTAGGGCCAGAGGAATCAAAAGATGTAAGGAAGGCAGAAGGATAATAGAAATGTTGATAAAAGTTAGAAGAGGGGCAAAATGAGATTCAATGAGATGAATATTTAACTTGTGTAGGCAGTGTAGAGTACTAGGAAAAAATATGGAGTTCCTATAATGGACTGGGAAAACAAATGGAGGAATATATATATATAATGATTATAAGGCTAGAATTATGAGGAGGTAGAGAAATAGTAGAAAAAGGTCTGAAAGGAAAAAGTTAATACTAATAAAAAATAAAAAAATAAAAAAAAATAAAAAAATAAAAAAAAAAAAAAGAAGAAGAAGGAAACAAGGGGGGTCAATGATACCCCTAGGGTCCAAGTGGATCCTTCCTGCCTACTTGTGTTTATCAATGAATTTCCCCACAGGGTTCTATATGCAGGTCCTGAAACAGCTTTTAGCTATTAAACTAAATTAAAAAGAATTTATTTTTCAATTGTTGAGGTGACCTCACTTTTTTTTTTTTTTTTTTTTTTTAGCCAAATGCAGGACCCAAAATAATTCCTCCTCTAGACCAACCCCCTTACGGAAGGGACCCTAGCTGGGCCCGTGGAAATTAATCAAGCACGTCCCACTTTCCGGACTGCCCAGGTTAGCTGAAACTCTGAAGTTAGTCAGTGAGGATGCTAAAGAGGGCGGATTCCGCCCCTTCTGGCGCCGAGCTCCAGCGTCACCGGGCTGCTAGTAAATCAGTTTGAGTGCAGATTCGCGTCTGCTCTCAGCCTGGTGCTGCTTCAGGTCGGCTTATCTGCTCCCCAAAGCTATGGGGCGGTGCAGGCAGCCAGATCGATGTCTAAAAATATAAAATACCCTTCCCTGTCTTCCAACCGAACCCTCCCTTCTTTGGGAAGTGTCCCTTCCTCCTGGCTCCGCAGCGGCCCGGGTCCTATCCCTGGGTGGCTAGGGAGATCAGCTCCGTTCCCCGACCAAAATCCCCTCTCCGGTTCACCTGGTGCTGACTAGCTTTTTGCTCTGCTCACACAAGGTCCAAGGGGCGCCAGGCAGCCAGCTCCCCAGAAAATAAAACTTATTCGCCCCCGCCCGCGGCTCCAAATGGCCGTTTTATTATTTATTTCCGTAATCGCGGGGCTCAGCCGCCTGTGCCAACCCCCACCGGCAGCCTCAAATCTCACGAATCTCCACCGTTCGGTCCACGCCGCCGGTCCGCGCAGATAGATGTCCCAAGCTTCTCACTCCAGGCGTGCACAGCACAGACCCCCGGGCAGGACCCCGTCCCCAATCCGCCTTGCTCTGGGAGCTTGCAGTGTGCGCCCTCCTACACCAACGCCATCTTGCCCCTCTCCCATTGTGTTCTTTTTAAAAGTGATAAGACCTGTTTCTTCATGGAAATGATAAGGTTAAAGTACAAGAATCTATTTTGACAAAACAGACTTTCTTTATTACATACTGATTATGTAGGAGAAAAACTTTGTAAACTATTACTAAAACAGATTACTGACTTCAGAAACTTTGAGAAAGAATAAAACTTTAACTTTATGTTATTATATTGTTTGACATTAAAGCTTTTAAATTTTTATAGATAGACTGCTTAAATTTTACTTAGTTTTGACTACAATAATTCCTTTTTCATAAGCCTTTTGCACTTTTATATTTATTTAGGTTTTGTCCCACATTTTACTTTGTTTTAATAACTAGTTATTTTATCTTAGGATAAAATGACTTTCTTTTCTTAATTAATAAAAGCACATTCTATATACCTTCCATACTTAAGTTACCACAATGATTTTGGCAACTACTTCCAAGCAAACTTCTGACAACATATAATTACCATCAACATTAAAAAAACTTGTTAGAAGAGTGTCTTAATTTGAGTATAACTGTTTTTATTACTTTAACTAATATCCATATTTATTAATATAAGCACTTATTAAATTTTTGGCCATTTGAAGAGAGCTCTTATAATAATCTTCATTTATCAATTTAATATTACCATTCGGAGGTATCAAAATATACACTGACACTGAACAAACAGAAAAATACAAAAATAATATGACACAAAAACAGAAACATATAGATTATTAATTTGACCCATAATTTTCACTCCTTTGGTATGGCTGCCTTCAAGCCCTCCATCATTTTACATCTTTGATTTTACTGTTTTTAAGATTTTTATCTGGAATCTGTGTTACCTGTAATATATAAGCTTGTTCTTTGAAACACTTTTGTTCGTAATCAGCAAACAGCCAGGACAATTTAAAGAGCATAAATACAGTTAAGCTCTAATTTAACAGTTTATACAGATATTTAACGTGTATATTTTGGATTACTACTCTTTAGGAGTACAGTTAGGCTCAAAGTTCAGATTTCTGCAATAGGCCTTTTAATTCCTGTTCTTAATTTTGGGTATACTCAGTGAAGGAATAATAAACTTAGTTTCAGTTGAGGAAGGAGCAACAGCTGCAGGGCTTTTGGTAACTGTCTTATATTCTGTTACCAGCTGGAGTGAACTGCTCTGTTGCTGACTATGTAAATTTGAGCAAGGCTGGCAAATAAGCTCATATTGTTTGTCTGAGGGACTTGAGCAAGGCCCGCTTAGAAGTTTCCCAACTTATTAATGAGACTACAATTTTTATGATATTTAGACTGGTAGTCCTTGGCACAGTGTAACCCTTTTTGGCATTTCAGACACAAACAACTTGGTATTGATTTATTATTGCCACTAAATGGAGCTCTTACACTAGATTTGGCTTGGCAATCTTTTTTCATATCACTTGGTTTCCCATATTTAAAGCAATTTAAATTATTAATCATAGGACTATGTCCCTTTAGAGCAGCTGCAAGAAGGTTCATGTTATTGGTATGAGGCCCAATGTTTTAGCATGTTTTTATATAATCCTGTAAAGTTCTTCCATTTGCCTTTATCAGACATAAAGCCTTTTTACACTCACTGTTAGCATTATCAAAAGCTAACATTAGAATAAGCATTTCTTTAAGATCAGATTGAGTTACTGTCTTGTTGACTACATCTGCCAGCCTTGCTACAAATTCAGCATAGGGTTCAGTATTTCTTTGAACAATTTTTGAAAATGATTATACAACCTGTCCAGGGGTGGAGATTCGTCACCAGGCATCTAGACAGCACAATTGCACTTGTACAATGGCAATATCATCAAATTGAGCTTGCCGAGGATTCGCAGCCCATTGACTTGTCCCTAATATTTGTTCAACAGTAACAGGCACTGGTGGATTTTGCTGTTGATTTTGTCGTGCTACAATATTAGCTTCATCAGCCCACCAAGTTTTAAATTGTATAAATTCTGCTGAATTAAGAAAAGTTTAAGCTAACAAATCCCAGTCCCAGGGTATTAATCTGTTGGCTTGTGCCATTCCTTGCACCAATTCTTGAGTATAAGGAGAATTTACACCATATTGAATGCATGCTTGTTTGAATTCTTTGATAGTTTTAAAAGGAATAGGAGCATGCTCATATTGTACACCTCCTTGGGGATTGTTAGCATCTACTGGAATTTGAGTTACTGTTACTGGAAAATTAAAAAAATATTAAATAGACTCTGAATTTCTTTCTCTACTTCCCTGTGCTATACTTTTCATAATTGAAGAGGATGGTGTTGGCACAAAAACAAAAACTGTTGGAGGGTCATCAAATGTTGTAAAAAATGGATGAGTAGATACCTAAGAGGTGTAGATGCTGGTCAAAAGACAATAAATCATCTTTTGGAGCTGACGGCTTAACAACCACTGGAAAAATTTCCTAAACTCCCTTTTTCTTTTTTTTTTTTCTTTTTATTAGACATGAGTTAATCTGTTTTTGTCTGTTCATTAATTTTTCACGTATATTTTTATTAATATCATCATTAGCTTCTTCTGCTACAGTGTTAGAAATAGCAGTATCCATTTTAATATCTTCATTTTCATCACATGTAATGGTTCAAGAGCAACAGAAATAAGACTATACAAAGACCATACATAACAATGTTTCTGTACAAGAGAAAAGAGTTTTAGTAACTCTAAGCTCATCACAGATACACCTGTATTCTTAACAGTGTCTTCAAAACTTGGGAATATTCCTCTAACTGAGTCAACTGATTACCCATTACCCTGACAATCAAGATTATTTGGCTCACCAACAGAATGCAAGGACCGTCTGACCCAGCAGTCATTGTTTCCATGGCACTGATCCAGAGAAAAGACCAGTCGTGCCCCATGTTGGCCGCCATCTGAGGTAGACGGTGCCAAGGATGATCCAAACAAAGATTGTGATCAGTGGACCTCACTCCATGTGCAATGCAGGCAAGTTATTTAGGGTGAAACTGATTTTCATACTACAAAGCTGATAACAAAATTAGGGCAACCTTCACTAATTCTTCAGCTTGGTACGTGAGAGCACTGCCTGTTTCTGTGTTCTCAGACAATCTTTCTTGGGAATTCAGACTGGTGTATTCATCCCAATCTGCCTCCTCCAACTGATGTCTGCAGTATGCAGAGTTCTTGAAGACATTTACTAATGTTCCTCTGCCAGCAAGCATGCTTTTTTAAATGCTTAACCCGTTATGCTCTGGCTCTCAGCATCTTTTCCAACATCCAAGGAAGGAATACAAAGGGCTAAAAAGCACTTGAAAAAATGCTCAACATCACTTGCTATCAGGGAAATGCAAACCAAAACTACAATGAGATACCACTTATACCCATGAAAATGGCAGCTAGTAAAAACAACAGCAGACTCTAAGTGTTGGAGAGGAATGTAGGAATAGGAAACTTCATCCACTGCTGGTGGGATTGTGGAATGGTTCAGCCACTGTGCCTCCACAGTGTCCTCTAGTTTGGCGGTTCCTTGGAAAACTAACAATGGTTCTTATGCATGATCCAGCAATTCCAATACTGGGTAAATATCCAGAAGAACTGAAAGCAAAGACATGAACAGATATATGCACACCAAAGTTCACAGCAGCATTGTTCACGATTGCCAAAAGTTGGAATCAGCCCCAGTGCCCATCAACAGATGAATGGATAAGCAAAATATGGTACAAACATACAATGGAATATTACTCAGCTGTAAGAAGGAATAAAGTCCTAACACATGGAATAACGTGGATGAATCTTGAAGACCTTATATTGAGTGGAGCAAGCCAGGCACTGAAGGATGAACAGTATATGACCTCACTGATATGAACTGAGGAATGTGAGCAGTCTCTGAGAACCATTGTCTGAAAGATAGGTGAACAAGGGAGAGAAAGAAGAGTAGGTTGTGAGCCATCACCCATATGGACATAATCTATGGTGAAGAAATAGAGTATAGTTGCATATTGAAGGATAGGACAGATGGGTAGTTATATTACTGGGTTTGGTGGTGCAGGGTTCACAGGTGGTTAGATTAGGAAGGGCAGGTTGGAATACTCAGGGTATGTAACAATGAATCTTGAGTCAAGACAGGGGAGTGTCATATGACCCAGAGAGATGGGGAGGAAGGAACAGTTAAGATCAAATGGGGTATTTAGTGGTCATGGGAAAGGATTTTTCATTACCTTACAGGACATGGTAAATATCATCAAAAATTATTAAACTGTACCATCTAAATTGTAAACTATACTGTAAACCATTGACAATGTTGTTGCTATAGTTTACTATCTGTATAACAGTTATAACAATTCTAATATCCATTAAAAAGATTTTAATAGGGGTGGGGAAGGGGGTGGGAGGGTGGGTATGTGGAAGTCTCTAGTATTCTGTGTGTGACTTTGCTGTGACCTAAAACTTCTTTGAAAATTAAATGAAAATTTGGGAGACACTGTGGAATGAGAGGTAGAAGGTGTCACAGAACACTTGACATCCGATAATACAGTTATAAAGGGAAAAAAGAATAATTTTTTTAAAAAATGAATTTTTTTTTGTTTTTTCCCATTTCTTTAAATGTCCCAGTATGCAAATTATATTTTATTTTCAGTTTAGTTTTTTTTTCTGTGTTTCCTTGTACTTATCTCTTGCATTTAAACTTATCATTATTATTTCTTTTTCCTATTAAATGTATTTGGTTATTATATGGGCTCCATGTTCAAAGAAGGTTTATCACAGAAAGGTTACAATGGGGGCTGCAGAGGATCATTGGTGGGGGGTGTCTGGAATGGGGGATTCATGGGAGTAAGTTAATCTGAATAAACATGAAAGATATATGAAATATTTCAAATGATCAAGGGATGGGTCATGTTCACAGTGGGTAGAAATTACTCAATAAATGAGGGAATCTGTATTCCCATCCTGGAGAGTTTTGTCAAATTCTCCAAGGGAGCAGCAACTGTCCCCTGAGTGCAGGAGCTGTGTCTGGCAAAAGAGGATGGCCCACTGATGGGTTCTTGTTATTGATGACTAAGCTTATAAATCTTTGCTCTTGTAATTGAAACTTAGCCTACTGTTATGGGGTGCCTAAGGTTTGCCACCTGAGAACCTCCTATTTTCTCAAATGTGGCTTCTCTAAGCCAAACTCAGCAAATGAATGTATTACCTTCTCCACAATATGGAACACGACTTTCGTGTATGAGCCTCGCTGGCAGCGAGGGATTAATATCAAGTGTGAAATGGCAACATGATTGGAAAAAGACCATGAATAAAGGGGGGAAAGGTAAAGAGAAATGAGTTCATGTGGCTAAGACACTTCAAAAAGAGTCAGGAGATCGTCCCAGAGCTAACGCTTATGCACACCTCAGTAGAATCTCATAGAACACCAAAGTGGATATCCCCCTACACAGAGGGGCTCCTGAAGGCTCTGGAGACACTCAGGTATTAACTAAGTGGGGATGGCCCCAGAGATTGATGTCTTATTAGTGGGTTCTACTTTGGAATCCGTGCTCCTGAGAGTGAAAGAGGTAGACTCAAATAAGTCCTCCCTGCACATGGCCCATCAGTCCCTTCTATTCAAACCTACATGTGATGCTGGAGTTTTTAGGTGTACTTCCAGAGACTGGAGGCTCTGGCCTACCTATGTGCCAGCTGTGCCTGGAATCTCGGTGGAGCTGCAACTCAAACCCTACAGCTCAATGGACATATCCAAGTCACAATGCAGGGAGATGATGATGTGCAACGGACATCCCAGGGAATGGAGAGGGCCTGCAGCTGCAGGTAGGATAATCCCATCCACTGTATCCATGGGATATAAGCCTTCTCTCACTTGGTGGTGGAGTGGACATTACCATCCCAGTCCCCTCAGGATTGGGGGAAGAGCTATGGACTAGAGTGGACTTAATGGTATTCTGTTGTAGACATATTGTTATTCAAGCAATGGAAGAAATTATAACAGTGAGGTTGAGCCGGTGGCTGCTGGACTCTTTGGGGGCAAAGAGGGGAAGGGCAGTTGAAATACAGGGGCTTTTTTGGGGCTTGGCCCATGTCCTGAGTGGTGTTGCGGCAACGGATGTAGGTCACTTTATATCAGCATATACTATGCAGAACTGTGTGGTGGTGAGTGTGGTCTACAATGTAAACTGTGGTCTATGATTTGTGGCAAGGCCCCAGGATGTGTATAGCCATTGAGGTTGATGTGCCACACTGATGAAAGATGTTTGTATGTGTTAATGTGGGAGGTGTGGGAGGTGGGGAATATGGGAATCCCTGTAATTTCTGTGTAATATTTAGGTAATCTAAGCACCTTTTGAAAAAAATATATATATAACATTTATGTAAGTAAATGCACATATGTGCATACATATTTATATATCATTTTTCAAACATTAGTATGTATTGTGAAAAAGTTGATTTTTACCCACAAAAAAGAAGAAAAGAAAGAAAGAAAATGCTACAATAATAGGCAGCATTATTTTTAAAATGATAATTTTTTAAATGCTTACCAAACGGTAATGGAATGAAGAATCAGTGAAAGGAACCAGGATAACTTGAAAAAAGTGGAAAGCCCATCTTTACATAAATTAAGAGAAATCTCGAGTTCTGGTGCATAAATTAGTGGTAACAACTTGAACACAGATGAGTGTGGAAGAAGATGTGGGAGGAGCAGATCTCAGAACAAACTGCAAGTGCACTTTTCCAAGATGAGAAAGTCATCTTGAATGGCTCAGTCACAGCCGCTTCCTTAAAAGATTGGCAACAAGTTGCATAGACTGGAGATGGCGATTCTTTGGAGATTCTCATTCATTACATTCACAGGGTTTATTTCCAGTATTAATGTTGAAATTTTAATGAGATTTTGCCTCTGGGTGATGGCAATTCCACATTCCTTGCATATATAGGGTTTCCCTCCACTATGAATTTTCTCATGGTCAGTGAGATTAGATTTGGTATTGAAGGCTTTCCTACATTCCTTACATATCCAGTTTGTGTTCTGTGGTGTGTAATGTGGCTTGATTTCTGAATGAAAGGTATCCCACATCCATCACTTTCATAGGGTTTCTCTCCAGGATGTATTCTTAGATGGTTAATGAGGTTTTCCTTATGGTTGAAGGCTTTTCCACATTCATTGCATACATAGGGTTTTTCTACAAATTGAATGCTCTGATGTTTAATCAACTGTTGCTTTTAAATGAAGACTTTTCTGAATTCTTTACATTCATTTTGTTTCTGTCGAATATGACTTTTTTCATGTTCTGTGAGATATGATTTGTACCTAAAGGCTTTTTCACATACCTTACATGCATAGGGTTTCTTTGCAGTAGGAAATCTCTTTTAAATGAAATTTGACATTTGAATTAAAGCTTTCCCACATATATATGATTTCTCTTCAGTAAGTATTTTCCAATGAATAAAGAGGTTTTCTGTCAGTTTGTAAACTTTCCCACATGTATGACATTTCTATGCTTGTTCCCCTGTATTCCTTTTGAAATGAGGAGTAAAAAATGACTGTAAAGGGCAGCCTATATTCAGGACACTCATATGGCTTCTCTCTAGTTTGAATTTTCTCATATTCCATGAGGTTTTGATTCAGATGGAAGCATTCCCATGTTCATTACAATACTAAATAATGTATGAATATTTCATGCTCAATGAGAGTTAATGCCTGGCTGAAGGATTTCCAATATTTCTTACATACACAGGGTTTTACTCCTGCATGTTTCTTTGATGTGACTCCAGGATTCCCAAATTCATGACATCCCAAATGGTTTCTCTGAAGGATTAAATCTCAGGTATCTCATGAGGCTGAATTTCCAAGAAAACCTGACACTCATTACACTTAAAGGGGAGGACTACCACGTGGGGAAAACTGGCAAAACTCATTGTCTTCATTCTTTTTTCTTACATAGATTCCCTCATGCTTAGGTGAGCATGATGCAAATTCCTTCCAAGTGAAGTTACATTCATAGAAGTGTTATTTTGAGGAAACAATGCTTGTGGTCACAGAAAAGATTTTCCCAACTTTCTTACATCCTCTGTCTTCATCTTAAGTCTGTACTGTTGTGGAAGTGGATATAGCTTCACTCACAAGCCTTTTGTTATGTGGTTCTTTCTGCTTCTTAATGTCCTATGCTTCTTCAAATTTGTGGGGTGCAACAAAATTAGTGATTAGAGGGAAATTTATAGCATTGAATGCATTCATTTGAAAAGGGGAAAGATCCAATATCAATCGTCTAAGCATCCAGTTTGGGAAGTGCAACAATATCTCCTTTTTATTTGTTCTATCATTCATGGCTCATCTTACTTCAAATGAGCATCACACCCAGTTTGGTGTCTTCATAACTCAGAAATGGGGAAGTGATACAGTGCTTGATTTCTGATGGGGGCAATATGATTTACCCCATAAATCAACCCTGTAACATTCAGGTTTCTGAAGGATAAGAAAGTTGCAGCTTCCAAAGATGCACGAGTAGGTGACCCAAGAACAAAGGCCATAATGGCAACCCATGAAATCCTGAATACTTTGTTTTGGAATGACTATATTTGTTCAATTTCTTTTCATTTTATTTATTTGGATGAGATGCCCATTTAATATTCTCTAAAGATTACTGTGGAAATTAAAACACTTTAGCTTGCCTTCCCAAATCTGCACTTATTATTTGTAATTGACTTGCCAAATAATGTATTTTAAAACACTTTATATCCTGTATTAGTCAGCCAAAGGGGTGCTGATGCAAAATACCAGAAATCTCTTGGTCTTTATAAAGGGATTTATTTGGGGTAGAAGCTTTCAGTTACCATGCCATAAAGCATAAGTTTCTTCCTTAACCAAAATCTGTTACCCTGCCTTGGAGGAAGACAGCTGCCGATTTTTGCCGGGGTTCAGGTTTCTTGGGTTCTTCTCTACCCAGGGCTGCATTCCTCCCTGGGCTCAGCTCCTCTCTTTCCTTCTCAAGGTGAGTTGTCAACTATGAGCCTCTCTAATCTTTGCCTCTCTCCACAAGTCCAGCTGTGAACTGTCAGGTTAATAGTTCGTCTCTTTTCCCCAGGGCCTACTGTCCTTGCTCATCAGAGCTCCAACATCATAAACTACTCCAACTCTGCCTTTCCCATGTCTTTTTCTGCATGAGATCCCACCCACCAAGGGGCGAGTCTCAAAGGCCCTACCAACTGTGACCCAGTCAATGCCGTTATCATAAATTAATCATGTCCAAATTAACAGACCAGTTTACAAGCATCATTGCATAACTCTTTTTGGAATTCATAATGATATCAAACTGCTACATATCCAGTTACCCATCTTAGGCTATATATTATTTTAAGGTGTACTTGAACACTTTATTGATGTCCTAGGCCATGGATATCATTATTACTTTATCCATTCAATAATCATTTAGGTATATGGATTTAATTAACAAATATTTTTTTAAATCCATCCTGAAACTTGAACCTTCTGAGAATATTTTCTTTCTGCCTGGAGAATATTGTTTCACATTTCTTTTATTTTATTTTATTTTATTTATTTATTTTTTTTTATTATGGGTAAAAATCAAAATTCTCACAATACATACAAACATTTGTAAAATGATATATAAATATATATGCATATATGTGTATTTGCTTACAAAAATGTTATTTTTTATATATATATATACATATATTTTAAGAGGTGCTTAGATTACCTAAAATATTATACGGAACCCACTCGGATTCCCATGTTGCCCACCTCCCACACCTCCCACCACATCCAACACAAACATCTCCCATAGTGTGGCCCACCAACCTCAATGAACTTACACCTCCTGGAGCCTTGCCACCAACCATAGACCACAGTTCACACTGTAGACCACACTCTCTCCCACTCAGTTCTGAGTGGTGTGTGCTGATTTAAAATGGCCTACATCCATTGCCACAACAGTACTCAGGACAACCTCCAACTCCCAAAGAAACCCCTGTATTTCAACTGCTCATGCCCTCCCTACCCAAAAAACTGTCAAGTGGCCACTGGCTCCACCTCATTGTTATAATTTCTTGCA
>JAKSZT010034947.1:0-19679 GCA_026826555.1 Tolypeutes matacus | reverse complement strand
CGCCAAGATAGATCTCCCTTCTGTAATGACTGGGCTGCACCTCAGGAGTTACTGACTGTGATTATAATGTGGCCTCTTTAACCCAAGAAACATGGATTTCACTAGAAACCGGGTTCTATACAGCAAGACTCCTTCCAGCCTCATGAGATGGGAACATACTTTAGGAAACCACTCTAAGATAAACTCTTACCCCAATCTCCTAACACCTACTCCAAACCTTAAACCACAACCCTTAAATCCCAATCATTAAACCCTAAACCCTCTAACCCCATAACATTCTAACCCTATAACTCTAACCCTCTAATGCCTAATCCCCACCCCCAACTCTCTCCCTAACCCTCTAACCCAAACCCTTAACCATGGCCCTGGAACAAGTTCCCCAGCTGCTAATACACCCAGTGTTCATGAATTGAAAGACCAACATTATTAAGATAGCAAAACTGGGAAGTGGATGTGGCTCAAGCAGTTGGGCGCCCACCTACCACATCGAAGGTCCCAGGTTCGGTTCCCGGTGCCTCTTAAAAAAAAAAAAAAAAAACACAAGACAGACAACTAGCAGAGTCAGAGCACACACAATGAACAGACACAGAGAGCAGACAGCGAGTGCAAACAATGGTGGGGGTGGAATAAATAAATAAATAAATAAATATAAGCTTTTAAAGAAAGGTCATCAATACTGCCTAAAGTAACCTACAAGTTTCAAAGTGATCCATATAAAAATTCAAGTAGCATTTGCAAAAAGTGTAAAGCTGATCATCAAATTCATAGGGCACTTTAAGGGGCATTGGAGAAGCAAAACAGTCTTGAAAGAATGGCAATGCACTACAAAAAAAGAAAACACGGCTAAAATGGACTTCCTCAAATTTGAAAAACATTTGAGAGCCTGTTGGAGGCAGTCAGAAAGAGGTGAAGCTAAAAATGCACGTAATGGCCGACCAACAACAAAGAACAAGCTTGATCCCATATTTAGCCTTCTTGGAGGAAGTAGCTTACCCTGCTCCCACGCGTGCGAAACCTTCCCGCCTTCCACAAATAGCAAACCCTCCCTAGCAACCAACTGTGTCCAATCCCAGCCTGCCACATATGCCTTACACATACTTCCCCTTTCTCATGATATATATATCACCACCTCCCTTAATAAAGGAGAAGCATGTAGAAAATCCCTCCTGAGTGTCTGTGTCAATTGTCTTTACATCGCTCTTGCTGTGTCGGCGCGAGCCCCAGTTTACTGTCCTGCCGGCCGGGGCAAGAGCCAAAGGACATTATCAATAAAGTAAAAAGAAACCCTAACAAATGGAAAAAATATATGTAAACCATATTTCTGATAATAGTAAAATTCACAGAATATATAAGGAAATTACTAAAACTCAACAAAAAAAGACAAACATCTCAACTTACAAATGGAAAAAAGGGCTTGAATAGACATATCTCCCAAATATATATACAACTGACCAACAAGCACATTAAAGAGATGCTCAACATCATTAGCCATGAAAGACATGCAAATAAAATACCAAAAATACAAATGAGATGCCACTACACACATCCTAGATGGCTATTTAAAAAAGGAAAGAAAGAAAAAATAAAGGTAAAAAGTGTTTTTGAGACTGTTGAAACATGGAACCCTTGTACATTGTTGCTGAGATTTTAATAGGTTGCAACCAGAAAATTAAACACAGGATTACCATATTTGCTGACAATTCTACTCCTAGGTATATACCCCAAAGAATTGAAAGCAAGGTCTCAACCAGGTTTGTTCACCAACATTAATGACAGCATTATTAAGAATAGCCTAAAGGTGGAAATACTCCAACAGTCCATCAACCAATGAAAGGATAAATAAGGTACACCTACAAATGGAATATTATTTGGTAACAAAAAGGAATGAAGGGCGAGTACAAGCTAAAACATAGTGAACCTTGAAGACATTGAATTGAATGAAATAAGCCATACACAAAAAGACAAATATTGTATAATTGCTATCACATGAAAGCAATTCAGAGCCATGAAGCAGAGCAATGGTTACCAGGGTGGTGGGGAGGAGAGGAAGAGGGAATTATTGCTAAAGGGGCATGAGTTCTGGTTGGGATGATAAAGCATGTGGAAATGGTGGTCAACATTATAAAATATCGTCACTGTATTTAATGTCACAGTATTGTCAACTGATAAAGGTTAAAATGATTTTTAAGTTATGTATATCTTTTCACGATTGAAAGAAAAACATCAAGCAAGGTAATAAACACCTTAATAGAATGATAGATAAAACAGACATAATCCCCTCAATTGACTCAGAAAAGGCTTTTGAAAAATCCCAACACCCGCTCATGATAAAAAAGCATTCTCAAAGCTAGCAATAGAAGGGAACTTGCCCAATATGATAAAGAGATTGATGAATAATCCACAGCTAAGATTGAACTAAATGCTAAAGACTGAAAGATTGTTCCCTAAGATCAAAGAAACAAGACCTCATCAAAATTAAAAACCTTTGTGCATGAAAGGTACATGACCGGGGCTGATGGACAACTACCACACCAAGAAATCCAGAGAATCTACAACTGCAAGCAAGACATTCCCATCCATCTGCCCTATGGGATCGCAGCTCCCTCTCAATTAGAGGAGGAGTAGACATCACCATCCCAGAATACAGGATTAGGGAATGAACTATGGACTAAAGTAGACTTACCGGTTTTCTACTATAGACTTATTATGATTCTAGCAATAGAATAAATTATATCATTGTTGGAGGCAGGGCCACCTGGAGGTTCTGGGGGTAGGGAGAGGGAAACACAGGTGTAATGCGGGGGCCTTCTTGGGACTTGGGAACTACCCTCAATGACATTGCAATGACAGATACAGGCCATTATTGATCTTGACATAACTTAAACAAATGTGTGAGAGAAAATTTTAAACTGGAATGTAAACTATAATCCACACCGAGTGGCAATGTTCTAGTATGTGTTCATCAATTATAACAAAGGCACCACACTAATGAAGGATGTTGCTAATGTGGGGAAATGTGGGAGGGGTTAGGGAGGGGGGCATATAAGAATCCCCTATACTTTTTAAGTAACATTTATTATGTAATTTAAAAACCTTCTAGAGATAAAAAAAATTTTAATAAAAAAAAATTTTTTTAATACCATATTTGACTCCCCAAGAAGGTACATTATCAAGAAAGTAAAAAGAAAACCGAGAAAATTAGGAAATTATACTTATAAATTATAAATATGATGAGAGTTTAACATCCCAAACATGTAAAGTATTTCTAAATGTAAACAACAAAAGGAAAAATATCACAATTAAAAAATGGTCAGTTCCGCAACCGGTGAGGCACGTCTCGTTCTTGGTGGTGTTCAGTGGTCACGGTTGGTGGGCGGTAGCAGAGCCAAGATGCTGAGGAGTGTGCTGGCTGTTCGTCAAATTGCCCGGAGGACCATAAGTACTGCTTCACGCAGGCAATTAGAAAATAAAGTTCCAGAAAAACAGCAACTATTTCAGGAGGATAATGGGATTCCAGTGCATCTGAAGGGTGGGTTAGCTGATGCCCTCCTGCCACTATGATTCTTACAGTTGGTGGAACAGCATATGCTATGTATCAGCTGGCCGTGGCTTCATTTCCCAAGAAACAGGATTGACTTCAGTTTATCATCCCAGCAATGATAAATTGGTTCAGTTTAATTCAGCTCTCTGTGGACCAGTGATCTAATAAATAACTGAGCTTTGGGGGATCAATATTTATTGACTTGTACTAACTGCCACGAATAAACAGTCTTTACCATGAAAAAAAAAAATGGGCAGACTTAAAGGACATTTTCCAAATGTGATATACCATTGAGAAATAAGCACATGAAAAGTTGCTAACCATCATTAGCCATTAGAGAAATACAAATGAAAAAGCAAGACCTATCACTCTTTTAAAATGGAAAATAAGTATTGGAGCAGATGTAGTGTAATCAAAACCCTCATACATTACTGGTAGAAATGTAAAATGGTAAAGTCACTGTGGAATCCAGTTTGGTAAGACCTCAATTAGTTAAATATAGATTTTCCATATGATTGAGAAATTACACCCCTACTTATATGCTGAAGCTTCAAAATATGTATTCAAATAAAATCTTATCCAGGAATGGTTTTAGCATCATTATTTACAATAGCCAAAGGCGGAAGCAACTCAAATGCCCATCAACTAATGAATAAACTAAATGGTATGTACACACAATAGAAGGAAATACAGCTATTAAGAGGAATGGGCTTCTGATAAGAGTTAAAACATGCATGAACCAGAAAAACATTATGCTGAGTAAAATAAGACAGAAATAAGCAAGAAACAACAATATTGCAGAATGGCACTTACATGAACTATATAGAATAAGGAACTTCACATAGACAAAAAGCAGATCAGCACTTAGCATGGGCTTGGGGTGGGTGATGGGGAGTAAAGAGTTTCTGTTTTGCATGATGGATAACCTTTGGTAATGGTGGGAGCTCATGGTAGCACAACATTGTGAACGGAAGCAATGTCACAGAATTGTATACTTACAAATGGTTAAAACGGAGGAAAATGAAGACAAGGCAAAGGATTGTGAGTGGTTTGCTCCTGTCGAGTCCAGACTGCTCAGCTGTGGTTATAGAACAAGGAGTCAGTGCCTCAGTGCTGAGTTGGAAGTGGTAGAAAATGGCCCTCTATGCAGAGATGGCATAGAATTACTTCAATACAGGTAAGAATATACTCAAAGATATGGAGAAAACACTACCTTGGTATACCCTGAAGTAGAATCTCCTAACATGAGTTACCACTGATAATGGTAAAAAATATGCATGGTGCAGGAAAAGGCTTATTTAGACAAACTCATGCAGCTGGTGGAAATATACGGCATTTAATGCCGAGAGCTTTTTTATTGTTACTATTTATCAGTCAGTATTTGAAGGAAATCTTTGAACCACTCATGCCTTAAAGAATGATAGGGGGAAGCGGCTGTGGCTCAATCAGTAGGGCTCCCGTTTACCATATGGGAGGCCCCGGGTTCGGTTCCCGGGGCCTCCTGGTGAAGGCAAGCCCGCCCGCACGGCGTGGTTGGCTGACCCAGCGAGCACAAGCAGCAAGGGGGGGATAAATGAATAAATAAATAAAATCTTTAATAAAAAAAAAAAAAAAGAATGATAGGGTCACATGAACTTTCATTTGCTCTCATGCACACAGCCAGCATTAGGACACACACTGTTAAAAGCAATCAGAAGACAGAGAACACTTACTTAGAAGCTCAGTGACGTGAATTGGTGGCATCCATTCTTCTCGTTATAAGACCTGCATTAGAAAACATTGTACTCAGTTATTATTAGTATGCTTTGGATTTAAAAAAAAAAAAAAAAAAAAGCTTGTGTTTCTTAGTTTTAATTTTACGTAGCACATGTGAAGCAAATAAATTTGTTTTTAAAAATGAAGAAATTTTAATATTTCTGCATTATGTACCATCTGCACAAGTGCTCTAAATCAGCTGAGGCTTGGAGCCAGTTAGACGTCTGTGGATTCTGAGTGTATTCGAAGGTAGGAAAGTGGGTGTCAGAGAAAGAGCACAGAGGGGCTGACTCTGGGGATGGAGCTGCAGTTGGTGAAGCAGGGAAACCTAGGGGACCCACCTTGCCTAAAGTTATACACGTCATGGCGGGAATTACAGGTGAACCAAGGGCAGGTCTGTCTCCTCATCAGCCTGTTCCTTCAGCCAGGGTGGAAGAGCAACATGGCGGCGGCTTCCCGACAGGCGCTGCGGCCCCACTTTCCTGCCAGCCACCATGGCCCCTTGGCGCCAAGGCTCACCCTACCTAGAACTCCCATTGTCCCTGCAGCTGCCACCTCAGCACACAAACCCCCACCTCTCTCCCTCAGACAGGCCTTGCCTGAGGGGCTTGCGGTTTCCCTGAGGAAGGGTAGGCCAGGGAGCAGCCTGGGGCAAAGGAGGACAAGAGGAGGCGAGGAGGATCCCTCTGTGAAGGGGAAGCCTGGGGACCCTCCTTGGGCTGAGGTGTGTCTCACCCAGATACTGCAGGAGAAGTGGGGGAGGCTCGGTCCTCCTCAGTCCCCCAGATCCGGGAGCCCCTGCGACTGCTGCGCGCTGAAGCACGCTCCGCCTCCCCCTCACATTGGCTCAGCAGCTGTCCCGGCCCTGATGCACCACATACCCTCACGTCACAGGCACTGAAAAAGGGTTTGGGTTACCATCTTGTGGAGGATCATCAATGTCTTTCCAGGTAAAGCAATATCAGTCATATAAACCTTCCCAAGAGCCCATAGATCTTCCATGAAAATGGCCCGGTGTTTGCAGAAGGGAAAAGCTATCTGATTAAAAGACCCTGCCTAGGAGCCATTCCTACTGGAGCAAGGCATCCAAGCTCTGACCAGGAACCAGAGAAGGAGAAGCCTGCAACACTGCTCTTCACCCACGGGCCAGCTGCCCATTCATTTTCTGCTCTACTCGCACCCTTGACACTTGTAGGCAAGCTCATCGGAACCCCAAGGTAGAAGCTGGCTCTAACCTTAAACCTAAATCCTAACCCAGAAAAAGAACCTGATCATGAATTTTGAACCTTGAATTCTAACAATAATGTGAAGTCTTAACCCTAACCTCTGACCCGAACCCTAAGCCTCTCTATGATATAGACAAACTCATCCTCGACATATCTTGGATGAATGTCTTATTGATTCCCCTTGACATACAGGGAGGTCGTGTCGCTGGGTTCTTGAGGCTGTATTGTAGCAGAACCACCATGAGCTTGACCAGGAATAGACAGAGAAGGGACAACAAGAAAGACTTTCTGACTCTTAAAGTTCTACAAACTGGTAAAATACTCAGCTATACACATGATTCCATTCAAGGGAAATGAATGACTGTGATAATAAATAAAAAATAATAACCACAATAGAATGTAGTGAAAAAGAGATCACCTCAACTGACATAGAAAAAGCTTTTGAAAGATTAAAACATATTTTCTTGATAAAGAACATTCACTTCACTGGGTAGAGAAGGGAACTTCCTCACATGCTAAAGGGATTTTATGAAAATCACACAGCTAAAATTAGAGCCAATGGTGAAAGAGTGAAGGATTATCTTCTATAATCAGGAACAAAACAGAGTGCCTGCTTTCACCCTCCTCTTCCTGGAAGTTCTATCCAGAGCCACTAGGCAAAAAATAAATAAATAAAAGGCATCCATATTGGAGGCAAAAAGTAAAATTATCACTATAAATAAAGAAAACATGATCTTATATGAACTTAAAACTCAAGGCCAACATTATTAAGAATGTATCTACAAGAAAATAGAATATGTACAACAAAAATTCATGGCCTTACAAATAAACAATTAGAAAAGACAGAAAATTTTGTGTCAGACAAGCCCATAGAAGGCGGGTCCCCACCGATTGGGACACATATCACTCTTGCTAAGAAAAAATTGCTGGGTCCAAGAGTGCACGTCCATTAAGGGAAAAGACAGGACTTGAATGTCCCTCTCAAGAGGAGTATCGAGTCCCCTCCATGGAAGTAATTACCCAGGTACCCTCAGTTACTTCTTTTTCTTTTTTATCCCCCCCCCATCCAGAGATGGCTCCCTTGTCTGTCTGCTTGTCTGCTCATCTTTCTCAGGAGGCACCAGGAACCGAACCCAGGACCTTCCATGTGGGAGATGATTTCCCAGCTGCTTAAGCCACTTCCACTCTCCGCTCGTCGTGCCTCATTACAGCTTGTCTTCTTTAGGAGGCACTGGGAACAGAACCCGGTACCTTCCATGTGGGAGGTAGGTGCCCGGTTGCTTCAGGCACATCTGCTCCCCTTCCCCCTTGGTTTCTTCTGATTTGGTTGGGAGAAATTACTTTACAAGACAGAGGGCTCCACATTTCCCACTGGCACGGGCAACTCATTCAATGCCAGATACCAATCCATAACTTGACCACCTTCCTTGGAGTCATCAAATCTTACCTTTGATAATTTAACACATAACTTAATTTCTAAATCACCTGACATTTCCAGAGGGCCTCTCAAGGCCAAACATAACTTTCTTCTCCATCCTACTCCATGGGACATTTATTAGGAAGAACTTTCTCATATATTGGGTTATCAAGATCAACTTTCCCCTAAAGTTCTCATTTCACAAGCCCCCATCTCATCTCCATTGCACATGTTCTCTATAACAGCTTTACCTGATTTCCCAGAAATCCTCTGTCATCTCAGACCTCACCAAACTAGCATCAACCTGAGGAACTAAACAAACTATTATGCAATTGTCCCCCTTTTGGGGGGTAAAAATTCCACTAATATTGGACATATATTGGGTACAGAAACCCTTAGAGAAGAAATATATCCATCCTCAAAAAACAAACAAACAAACAAACAAACAAAAAACAACTAGCTAGGTCATTTCTTAGGTCTCATAGGATTTTTTTGCTGATTGTGGATACCTCATTTTTCCACAATTGTTTCACTTCATTATGCTACATGGCTATGACATCAGTTCCTGAGCATTGATTTGGGGCTCACCAGCTAAACAGGTGTGTGAATGTATTAAATGCTCACCTTTATCACCCCAACCCTTAGAACTCCTAACTACACTTTACCTCCTCACTGATGCATGAACCACAAGTCTACTGTTGTGTATGTAGTTGATTTTGTATGTTTTTGAAATGCATTAAAGCCACCCCTTGTCAGTGTTTCTTGAATGGATCCTTCCTCCCTTGGAAACCTCTTCTACTATTTCAAATTGTAAGAGGTCTCATTTCACAGATAAATTCATACAAGAAATAAAATGTCCATGTACATCAGCCAAAGGTTTCATTACCTTTATCACCCATAGTTATCAGGTGCTATTGAGAGGGCTGATGAAACCCTAAAATCTAAGTTAGCTAAATTATCTAAAGAACTGGACTCATATTGGTCAGCAGTGTTGTCTATTGACCTTTAGACTTTAGGCCTTCACCTACATTGTCTATTCCACTTTGAAACCATCACAGGAAGAGCTATGAGAAGGTCCTATGAATCCCTACTAGCAGAAGACTAAATTTTTGCTCCAGCAGACATCCTCAAGTACTGCCAGACACTAATCAAGTACACCCACTCCTATAACCAACAAGTTAGGGCAGTCTTCCCATTTGCACTCTGTGGCCAACCAGGATATACAACCCACAGGTAGAAAACCTGATGTTTTGAACATCGTCAATGAAAAACTAACCATGAACCCAGGTGGGGAAGACCTCCTACTGTTTCACTCATTTAAACCTACTGTTACATTACAGGGTGTTCAACCTTGGGCCCATGTTTCACAGTTAAAAAATTTGAAAACTATTCAGACTGGTAAAGCACCCCAACCTCAACCTGAACCTTCACCAGGAGCTTCCAGAGGTAGATGGCAACTAAACTAGACAGTTTTCATCCAGACCTTTGGAAGAAGTGGATGATGTCATGAAGTGGTCAATTTCCACCCAATAGCACAAAACAAGACCAGATATTCTTACCTGCTGCCCTGTCTTTCTTCTCCCCATCTATATAAGCATTTAGTTATTCATCCTCTACCCACTAAAATGTCAAATCTCCATCCTCAACAACACCCTTTCTCCACCATGATTTTCTCTTGTCTCCTCTTTACCTATTCTGGCCTATGTACTCCTGCCATAAGCACAATTCCTTCAGCCTCCTGGCAGAATAGCAAATGAAACCAATCCCAGTAACTGCTCGCTCTGTTTCTTCCCCACTTACTCCCCAAATGGGTATTCCTCTAGTAACCGTCCCCTTCACACTTGTGGACTGACCCTGACAGGAAACCTCAGATGCCAAGATAGATCTCCTTTCTGTAATGACTCTGGGCTACACCTCAGGAGTTCCTGACTGTGATTACAATGTGGCCTCTTTAACCAAGAAACATGGATTTCACTAGAAACCAGGTTCTATACAGCAAGACTCCTTGCAACCTCATGAGATGGGAACATACTTTAGGACCCCACTCAAAGATAAACCCTAACTCTTACCACAATCTCCAAACACCCTACTCCAACCCTTAAACCCCAACATTTAAACCCCAACCATTAAACCCTAACCCTCTAATGCCTAATCCCCACCCCCAACTATCTCCCCAACCCACTAACACCCTAAACCCAACCCCCTAACCCCAAACCCTTAACCATGGCCCTCGTACAAGTTCCCCAGATGATAATACATCCAGTGTTCATGAATTGAAAGACCGACATTATTAAGATAGCAAAACTGGGAAGTGGGTGTGGCTCAAGCAGTTGGGTGCCCGCCTACCACATTGAAGGTCCCAGGTTCGGTTCCCGGTGCCTCCTAAAAAAAAAAAAAAACCGGACAACTAGCAGAGTCAGAGGACACACAATGAACAGACATAGAGAGCAGACAGCGAGTGCAAACAATGGGGGGTGGGAATAAATAAATAAATAAGTAAGTAAATAAATAAATAAATAAATAAATAAAATCTTTTAAAAAAGGGTTATTAATACTGCCTAAAGTGACCTACATGTTCAACATGCACAGGGCAGCCCAGAACAGGGATGGACCCAGGCAGGTTTCTGGGCACCAGGAGTGGGGCCTGGGAGTGGAGACAGAGAGGCATTCAGTCCAGCCTCTGACCACAATAGAGAGACAGCCCCTTGGACCAGGCCCTGTTTGCTCATCTATGAGAATCCCTGGCAACCCAGCTCCCAGGGCAGCTGTGGGGCTCTCAGGTGTGCCAACTGCTGGGAGCTCAGGGCTCAGAGGGTCCTCTCCTCCCAAGCCTCAGGGCTCCTTCCCCACCCTGCCCTGGTCCCCAGGCTCACTCACCTCCAGATATTCCTGCATGGCAGAGTCCATCATCAAAAACTGAGTGAGTAAAGTCCCCAGGCAAGTGGCAGTGCCCTGGATGACATCTTATGGCATCGGGTGGGTGGGGATGAGTACAGGCTCTCAGGTGCACCTGAGACCTCTCCCTGAAAACCCTCAGCCTCAGACTCCTAGGAAAACCCAGCACCACCCTGGGACAGTCTCGAGGACTTAGCTGTCACCCATAAGTTCCCCTCCCACCTCCAAAGACTCCAAACTCCCTTGAGACACCTCCCAGCACCAGTTTTTCTTCAATCACCAGTTTACCCCCTCCCCACAAAGGCACCCTAGTCCCTTCTTCCTGGCTCCCAGGATTCCCATGGCTCACGACCCTCAAGGTTCCAGGGGAGGGGACAGTGAAGTGTGGCTATCCAGGCTTAGTGGCCAGGAGGGGTGGCAGGGTTAAGGACGAGGTCACTGAGGCCCTTGGTCCCTCCGCATGTCCCATGGGGGCCTTGTGCAGGTGGACTGGCCTCCCTGAGCCTGTTTGTCCATCTGTGACATGAGAACAAAGACCTGACCCCTCATTGCAAGTCCAGAAGCCTCAGGGTTGCACACTAGCAGAGCAGATGCTCTGGCCATCGCACTCCCCCCTCAGAGTCACGGGAACGCTCAGCCACGTGCATTTTCTCCTTGAACCTCACCACCTCGCCGTGAGGGCAGCACCACTGGGTGGTCGTGCCTCTATTCCACATGAGAACACAGAGGCCCGAGAGGGTGTTGACTTGTACAGATTCGCTCAGGGCGTCAGAGAACAGGCTGCTCCCTCCAGACAGAGGCCCCGTCTGAGCTGGCTTCACCCCAACACCCACCACCACTATCTGGTGTCTGCTTCTCCTGGCCTCTGAGTGGGGGGGGCCTGGGGTCATCCAGCCATGGAGCTTGAGGATGGGGTGTCTCTGGAGGCCTGGTTGAGCAGCTCCTGCCTGCCCAGCCCACTGCAGTGGAGACCCCAAAGCCTGCCCGAGGCCATAGCAAAGGCACCCCCTCCCAGGGGCCCATTCAGGACATTCTCCTGCAGACAAGTCCCTGCGTCCACTCAGGAGTGGGTCTCCCAGGAGTCAGGTCTGACTGTCCAGGTAGGTGCAGGCAGCCAGCAGTACTGGGCCTTGAAGTTCTGCTTCCTCTTTCATGTGGAAGCTTCGTAGTTTCCTGTCTCCTAAATACTTCCCACAGCTCTCTGGCACACATGCCATCATAATGAGGCAGTTATGAGACCCCCACACGGATGGACACTTCTCTCCTGCCAGCTCACCACATCCTCCTGGGACATCCCAGCTGCCTCCACTGCATCTGAGAACCACAGCCTAAGGCCATACAACTGCCCACCCCCACCTTCCCAAAAACTAAACACGATCCCTTTTCATCTTCTTCCAGAACAGGCCAGACTGGATACTTTCAAAGAAATTTCCAGTGAAAAACTAAGAAGCCCATCTCGCGAGCCCTGACCCCCCAGCCTCCTTTACCTGGATGATCAGCTTGATGCCCTGGGAATAGTTGCTTTCATTTGAGAAAATCTCAGACAGCGACTCAAAAAGGCGGAAGCTGTCCCTGAGGAGGCAAGAAGGAAGGAGAAAGGTGGGGGTGGGTGGGTGAATGAAGGGGCTGATTCACTTGTTTAAGCTACCTGGGACCCAGATGCCTAGGTGGGTGGTGCTGAACCTGGGCAGCTGTGAGGCTGCAGGGCATGGTGGACTTGGTGCTGAGCTCTCAGGTGGGCACAGTGGGGACCCCCACTCCCATTTCTTGAGCAGCTGGTTTTGACCTGTGTAGATTAGAACTGGACAGAGTGGGCTGCTGAGAAGCACACACTGGACAAGTTCCCATTTAGCTCAACTCTGTAACTGACAGAGGAGGGAACCAGGACTGAGGCAGAAGAGCTGAGCTCAGGTCATGTGGGGACCTAGAGCCCACCCCACCCGGTCCCTGACCAGGAGCCACTGCCTCCCAGGCCCCCTGCAGGGTGATGCCTCAGCCCCCATGGGGTCCTTAGTCAACATGGTGTCCCTGGGGAGAGGCCTGCCTACCTGGACACTTCCTCCCATTTCTTCCTGAGATGGTGAATTGCATGGCTTTCAAGAGCAGAGAGGATGGCGTAGAATGAGGAGACGTTGTTAAGGACTTGGCACTCCTGGTAGGGAGAGAAAATGAGCTGTGAGGTGTGGTCTCAGTGGCCCCTGATCCAGCTTCAGCCCCTCAGCTGACATCTCCCTCATGGGAGGAAACAGACCCCCAGGGAGCCCTGAGGGCATGCAGTGGACCCAGAGAGACCCCCCATGGAGACCTGAGGGCATGCAGTGGACCCAGAGAGACCCCCATGGAGCCCTGAGAGCATGCAGTAGATACAGAGAGAACCCCAGGGAGCCCTGAGGGCACACCATGGACCCATATGGGGACACCCATGTTCCCCCTGAGGGAGCAGCCTGGGTGGGAAGTGAGGAGAGTGGGGTGCTCAGCTCCAGCCAGGGAGGGCATGGGGGCTGAGGGCTGACCAGAGCACAGAGGGGCTCCAGGACCCCAGAGAGGGCCCTGAGCGCACCCTGGCCACCGCGATCCAGTGCTCCACCACCCTGTCCAAGTGTGCAGCCTGCATGCTGCAGTCCCCGAGGCAGGTGGTGACGATGCAGTTGGTCACCCGGTTGAACTGGGAGATGACGGCGCGCACGGTGGACGCCATGTACTCCTGGCCCTTCTTGTCGCACTGGAACCAGATGGCGCCCAGACCGTGATAGGGAAGCACCTTCATGAACACCTCCTGGGGAGAGGGGATGTCAGCCGGCCCCGCCCACCAGCTCAGACCCCACAAGCCCTCAGGACCCAGGCCGGGCAACCACCACAGTGAGTGCGTGCAGCAGGTATGGTGAGTGCCCACATCTACTCCCCAGAGGATAAGTGCGGGCTTGGGGATCAATAAACCTGCCCAGGTTACAATGGTGGGGGCGGAGCTGGAGGTTTGAGCCCTGATCATAGGACTCTGCATCAGGGATGGGAAGGCTGGGGTGGCAGATCCTGGAGGAAGACACCCCCAGCTCCACCCTGCAAGCAAGGCTGCTCACTGCATCCATCCATGTCAGCTGCTCGGCCACCAACTCAGGAGGGAAAGCCAGGAGGTCAGCCTTCTCCTCATGCAGCCCATCCTCTGAGGGCTCAGGCCAGGGGCAGGATGGCTTTGGGGGTGCAGCCCACCCAGGTGCTGATTTGAGCTCTGGCAGTGGCTCTGGTGCTGGTGCTAGACTTGCCTCCCCCTCGAGAGCCATTGCTGCTGAGGCTGAGTTAACTGGCTGTAGCTCCAGAATGGGTACAGGTGCCACCTGAGCAGGTGGTCCTGGAGGTTGTGGTAGGACTGGTGATACTGATGATGACGTGACTGCCTCCAGCCTGGCAGCAGGTGTTGCATCTGGGGATGGGGCTGGCTCTACCTCCAGAGGGGGCATTCATGCTACCTCCATAGGTGGCAGTGGATGTGCCACCCAAGCATCTTCAAGCTCTAGAGCCAGTGTTTCTGGTGCTGAAGGAGCAGGCTCTACCTCCAGAGAGGGCAGTGTCGACTTGTACATAGGTGGGAAAGTAGGTGGAGGTGGACTTGCCTCTGGCTCCAGAATTGGAACATCCAATGGTGACGTGGGTGCCTCTGGCTCTGGAACTTGTGCTCCGAAGTGTGCTGTAGCTGCCTCCAGCTCCTGAGCAGATGCTCCAGCTCATGAGGTAGGATGGCCTAGCTCCAGGGCAGGCACTGGTGCTATAGCAGGTAATGTATCAGGCTCTATGTCCAGAGAAGGTACTGGCACAAACTTGGTAGCTGGTAGTACAGATGGAAATGGAGCTGACTCAGGCTCTGGATCTGCCCCTGTGTCAGCCTCAGGAGGTGGAACAGGTGCTAGAAGTCACCCTGAAGGCATTTGCAGCTCTGGTGCTGACAAAGGAGCTGGAGAAGAGGCAGGTTCCACACCTGCCTCAGTGTCAGTGAATGGATCTCAGTGTCTTTCAAATACAGAGAAGATCCCACTACCTCTAGGGGAAGATCCAGCCCCAGTCTCCCAGCCTGCAGCCTCCAACATGGCTTGTCTGGGCTCCTCCTTGCTCCTGCCCAAGGGCAACCTCTGGTAACTCCTACTTCTGTGTTCCAAGCCCCACTCCACAAGCTCACGGGCTCCCACTTGGAGGCCTCCTCACCCTCTGGGTCTGCCTCAGTGGGCTCTGGGAGGCTCATCTTTGAAAGCAGAACCACAGCTCGGCACTCCAGGGCAGAGCCAGGCAGGTGCTCCTGGGCATAGGCCACTAGCAGCTGGAGGCAGGGGGAGTCTGGAGGCTGCAAGAAATCCTCAGAGTACTGGTGCCCAGCAGGGAGGAGAGGGTGCTGAGGTGGAGGAGTGGGCAGCACTGTCAGACTCTGGCCTTTCCTTCCATGCTGCCCCCAGGGACCCTCCCACTGGAACCTAAGGTACATAAGCACAGGGAAGTGTTCTGCCTGGTCTGTTCATAGCCCGGCAATGACACACAGTAGGAGCTTCATCACTGTGTGGGTGATGAGGGGAAGGGTTTGTCCTCCTGCCCTGGCCCTCATGACCCCCACCCAGTATTGCCTGCCCAGGAGCTGCCTCATCTTCCTCCATGTGTTGTGTGTGTCTCCTCTTCCCAGTGACACTGCCTCCCTTTGACAGGGGTGCAGCTGGCCCTGCCCTCGCTGCAGGAGGCAGCAAGACTGCGGTCCATGGCAGACCTGGTGCAGGCTGCTCCCCTCTCCTGTCATGGGTCTGTGAGGTGGTGTTTGGGGGCCCTGGGGCTGTGAGGGGCTGTGGTGGGGAAGGGCTCTCTTGGGGACTGACCTGGAGCCCCCAAGGCCCTCTGCAGCCAGTGCCCAGGACCCGGACTCAGCCTCCTTTACTCCTTTCCACATGAAGGGGGAAGCCCTGGGACTCAGCCCTCCAGGGTCACAGGATGTGTGGCACCCAGACCCTGCCTGGTCCTTCCTGCCACCCCCCACCCACTCCCCACACTGGGCTCTGCAACCCTCAATGGATATACACATCCTGGGGCCTTACCACAAAGCATAGACCACGTATTCTGTTGTACACATATGGTGATTCAAGCAATGGAAGAAATTATAACAGTGAGGTGGAGCCGGTGGCTACTGGACACTTTTGGGGCAGGGAGAGGAAGTGCAGTTGAAATACAGGGGCTCTTTCGGGACTTGGAGGTTGTCCTGGGTGCCGTTGTGGCGATGGATGTAGGCCATTTTAAATCAGCACACACCACTGAACTGTGTTGGAGAGAGTGTGGTCTACGATGAAGTATTCTTTATCTTCCCATGTGGCTATCAAGCACTTGAAATATGACTACTGTGACAGAGGAACTGAATTTTTTAGTTATTTCAAATTAATTTGAATATAAATACTCACATGTCACTAGTGGCTAACTTACTTGGTGGGGTCCTGTGATTAGTCTAGGAGATAATCACCAAATTCCCTTAAGGATTTTGGTCCCTAATCCTCTTCTCTTAATGCTGGTGCGTATTCAAAAACCACCTACATGTTCTGGCATTTGTGTTTGCTGTTGAAGAGATCAACAGGAACTCACCAACTGCTGCCCAACAAGTCCTTAGGCTATAACATCTATAATGCCTATGAGAGTGATCAAGGAAGCATGGAGAGCTCCCTGATGTGGCTGTCAGGACTGGGCCAGACCAGCCCCAACTACAACTGTGAGAAGCAAAACAAACCCATGGTGGTCACTGCAGGAAACACACCAGCATTTTCTTTCCAAATGGGGACAATGCTGGAACTGTACAAATTCCCACAGGTGGGCATGAGGGTGGGATGGAGCAGGGATGTAAGATATCATCCCCAGAGCCATAATCTGGTAATAAAATAAATTAGGGGGAGACAATGGCCTTATGCATGTCCCAAAGTGGACTCATGGAGTGGTGTGTTCTTTATTTGAGTTGGCACCAATGATTAAAGAGTATGAAGACTTTACTGGATGGTTGATCCTAGAATTATCTTCTAAGCAACACTTTCCAGGAAACACTTTCAGGAATGATGAAAATGCAGTATCAAATGTGAAAACCCACTTCCCTGGGGTTCCTTTTTTTGTTGTTTGTTTTTTTGCTATTGTTGTTGAAAGCAAATTTGATTAATATCCACAGTATTTTTCATTAATTGAAGATAAATGGAAGGGATGCTTATATGAATTTCACAGAAATATTCTCCCTTTGTTGTTTCCACTGAGTATAAAACACACCATGGGAGGGACCAAGATGGCGTTAGTGTAGGAGGACACACACTGCAAGCTCACAGAGCAAGGCAGATTGTGGACGGGGTCCTGCCCAGGGGTCTGTGATGTGCACGCGTGGAGTGAGAAGCTTGGGACATCTATCTGCGCAGATCAACGGCGTGGATGGAACGGTAGAGATTTGTGAGTTTTAAGGCTGCCAGTGGTGGTTGGCACAGACGGCTGGGCCCCGCAGTTAGGGAGGAAAAATAAAATAAAATAAAATGGCCATTTGGAGCCGCAAGCAGGGCGAAAAAGTTTTATTTTCTGGGGAACTGGCTGCCTGGCGCCCCTTGGACCTTGTGTGAACAGAACAACCGAGCTAATCAGCACCCGGTGAACTGGAGGGGGGATTCTGGTCGGGGAACAGAGCTGATTTCCCTAGTGACCCAGGGATAAGACCCGGGCTGCTTCGGAGCCAGGAAGAAGGGACACTTTCCAAAAGAGGGAGGGTTCTGTTGGAGGACAGGGAAGGGTATTTTTTTATATTTAGACATCGATCTGGCTGCCTGCACCGCCCCATAGCTTTGGGGAACAGATAAGCCGACCTGAAGCAGCATCAGGCTGAGAGCAGATGCGAATCTGCACTCAAACTGATTTACTTAGCAGCCCGGTCACGCTCGAGCTCAGCTCCAGAAGGGGCTGAAATCGGCCGTCTTTAGCACTCCTCACTGACTAACATCAGAGCTACAGCTCACCTGGGGAGTCCAGAAAGTGAGACGTGCTTGATTAATTTCCATGGGCCCAGCTAGGGTCCCTTCCGTAAGGGGGTTGGTCTAGAGGAGGAATTATTTTGGGTCCTGCATTTCGCTAAAAAAATAAAAATTAAAAAAAAAAAAGTGAGAAGGTCACTTCAATAAATGAAAAATAAATTCTTTTTAATTTAGTTTAATAACTAAAAGCTGCTTCAGGACCTGCATATAGAACCCAGTGGGTAAATTGATTGATAAACACAAGTAGGCAGGAAGGATCCACGTGGACCCTAGGGGAATCATTGACCCCCTTAGCTCTGTTTGACTGCTTGCCTATGTGGATCTTTGGTTTCTCTCTGTTTCTTTCTGGTCTCTTGCTATTCTTTCCTCTTTCCTCTCCCCTTTCTTTTTTCTTCTATTTTTTTTTTTTTTTTTTTTTTTTTAATAATTAGGTGTTGCCAGCTTGTCACTTCTTTGCTGGGCTTCTTTTTCAGTAATTTCCCACTCGCTGTATATATTGATTCTGTATTATAAACTATCGCTTATCCCTCCTGCATCTTTCTGCCTTCTGTTTTCTGTTGTGGCTCTTCATAGGCCCACAACTTAAGGGTGTCAATTTCTATTCCATCTATTTTGTTTTCTTCTTCTTCTTTTTTTTTTTTTTAATATTATCTTTTTCCGTTCAGACCTTTCTTTACTATTTCTCTCCCTCCTCATAATTCTAGCCTTCTAAATCACTATATATATATATATTCCTCCATTTGTTTTCCCAGTCCATGGTAGGAACTCCATATTTTTTCCTAGAATTCTACACTGCCTACACAACTTAAATATTCATCTCATTAAGTCTCATTTTGCCCCTCTTCTAACTTTTATCAATATTACTATTATCCTTCTGCCTTCCTTACTTCTTTTGATTCTTTTGGCCCTAACCTTTTGCCTTCAAGGGTACGTAGAAAGAAGCAAGGAAATAAAATAAGAAGAAAAACTGCCAAAGAGAAAACTTAACTCACATGCAGAACCAACAGCTAAATAAAATTCTAGAGCATAGAGAAAAGCTAATCAACTGAACAAACCCATCAAGATAATATCATGACCAGAGGACAAAAGAAAAATACAAATGACTCTGAGAAACTGGAAAGCATGGACCAGTCCAGTGCACAAAATAAAAACCAGGAAGCGATGCAGTACATCGAACAACTAATCAAAGCTATCCAAACAAATATCATGGACCAACTTAAAGAACTGAAGGAAGAGATTAAGGATATAAAGAAGACACTGGGAGAACATACTGAAGAAATAGCTAACACACCTAAAAAGGTAATGGATATGATGGTGAACAAAGACAGAAGTCAAGAAATGAAAAAGACGCTGGACTCACATGGCAGCAGAATTGAACAGGCAGAGGAAAGAATTAGTGATATGGAAGACAATACAGCTGAAATCAAAGAGATTGTAGAACAGATAGACAAAAAGATAGAAAAAATCCAGCATGGACTCAGGGAATTAACCAATAATACAAAACGCACAAGCATACACATTATAGGCATCTAAGAAGGAGAAGAGAAGGGAAAGGGAACAGAAGGAGTTTTGAAGGAAATAATGGCTGAAAACTTCCCAACTCTATTGAGAGAGATGGATGTGCAGATCCAGGAAGCACAGCACACCCCAAATAGTATAAATCCCAACAGGCCAACTCCAAGACATATACTTGTCAAAATGTCCAATGCTCAAGACAAAGAGAAAATACTCAAGGCAGCAAGAGAAAAGAGAACCATCACATACAAGGGAAGCACAATAAGATTAAGTGCTGATTTCTCAGCTGAAACCATGGAGGCAAGAAGACAGTGGTATGACATAGT
>JAKSZT010034927.1:26247-42919 GCA_026826555.1 Tolypeutes matacus | reverse complement strand
TAGCCTGCAACATTACTGAACTCCTTTATAAGTTCTAGAAGCCTTGTAGATCCAAATTTTTGAACCAACTGAATTGGCTCTTTCGGGCCCTGTGGGGTGTGTGTGTGTGAGTGTGTGTATGTGTGTGTATTATTTATAAATAAGTAAATGGTGTATAATTTCCCCCTCTCAACTTTCATATTTTATTCAGATTTGACTTTTTCCTGGATCTAATTTTTATTCCCAATTATTTTTCACCATCTCATGTGTTTCTGTTAAATTACCTGAAATAATCTTTTATAAGGTAGAGTGTTCTTCCACATTCCTGAATATGGGTAAATTCAGTGAGTTAATCAGTGGGTCTTGAAGAGAGAGGCCTGGGCGGAGATTCAGAATCCTGGGACCTGCCTCACCGTTGATGGATGTGGACTGTGCCTTTGCTAACTGGACTGCTATGCCTTGGATTCCCCCAGGGTTCTATCCTTAGCAGAGAGATTGTCTTTAACCACACATGTTACCCTAGGAAGACACAAGGGAAAGAGCTACCCTCCTTTGTCAGGATGAAGAACCAGGTGGGTGGGTGGTTCAACTAATGAATTTATGAAAGTATTTTGGCAAGTTTAAAATGTTTCATTTTTGTTCATGACTCATTTAGCATTTGTCATAAGCACTGGGACAAGATACAAAGGCAGGTAAACTCCATTCATTCATTCATTCAATAGATATTTATTGAATGGCACTGATCCAGGTGCTGGGCTTGAAGCAGAACTCAATTTCTCCTCTCAAGGAGCATTATATCTTGTAATTCCTGAGACACTCATGACCTAGTGGGATTCTTTGAATATATTCTCTGCATTCTTTGCACACACATGTACGTAGTGGGACTCACTTTTGAGATAAAATCTATATTTTCAATCTAGATTTTATAGCTCTAAGTTACTACATTAGAGATGCTTGTATTTGCCAAGAGATTTACAGTTCCCCCCCCCCCCCCGTTCTCCCAACCCTATGGAATGGTATCTGCAGGTAAGAGTCAATAGACTGAGCAATAAACCTGAGGATTCTGTCTGTAGGTTCCCAAGGAGGCTGGCACGCTGGGTTTTTGTTGCCTGAGGGACGCCCTGTGTGCTGTGATGACATTCTCAAAGTCACGTGTAACACGTTAGAGCTGCAGAGACTCATTTGGTGGTTCTCAGCTGGCCCTGGCAATAGTCCTGATTCTGTAGGTTGATGGCAAGGCCCCCTTGTATTATGAAAACTTCTCTAAGAAATTCTGAAATGCTTGCCATCCCTGTCCCATCCATGTTCAGAAATGTTGATCCAGTTTTGCACATGATGAAACTGAGGCACAAGGGGGCAAGAGATTGCCCAATCACACAATCAACAGCAAAGCCTGGACTAAGTTCCTGATTCATACAATGCCCTTTCCAGGATCCAGGCTGTCCACCTTTCTCAGAGTGTGCAGACACAGTAGTGTTGTGAGGTGGGATGTTGATGTGCGTTTGTTGTGAAATCCGTTCAGCTTTCTGATTGACCTTTGCCCTAGTCTGGGAAGGGTATCAGCAGATCCGTGTCCTGTGCACTCTGCTTTCATGCTACCCTGATACTATAGTTGCTTTTCTTCCATCAAAGCATTTTAGTTAATAAATTGGTAATGCCTGGCTTTTAAGATTTCTTAATGCAAATGGTGCTTTAGAAAAGCTTCATAAATACTGTGCTTTGGTATCCCCTTAGTGGGGGAAGTCTCTCTGCAGGAGATAATGATCATGGGAACTTGTTATCAGAAGTCTCTTGGGAGCCCATGTAGATTTCCATGGGTTTGCACAGGTTGGAGGAAATGGCTTTGCAAGGGAGGAGTCTGCCCATTGGGTGCACCATGGAGGCTCAACCCATTTTACATTTTATGATTTTTTTTTTACTGGTTGATTCCACATTTGGTTTTTTTAAAAATAATTTTTAATTTTTAGTTTTAAAGAAGCTTTAGATTACATAAGTGCTACATAAAAAATATAAGGGATTCCCATATGCCCCACTCCCTCCCCCTCCCATACTTTCGCACATTAACAACATCCTTCATTAATGTAGTACCTGTTGTTACAATTGATAAACACATATTGAAGCATTGCTACTAACCATAGACTACAGTTTGCATTATAGTTTACACTTTGTCCCACACAATTTTGTAGGTTATGACAAAATGTATAATGGTCTGTATCCATCACTCCAGTGTCATGCAGGACAAATCTAATGTCCCGAAAATGTCCCCATATTCCACCTATTCTTCCCTCTCCCATCCTTCAGAACCTCTGGTGGCCACTGCCTTTACATCAATTATAAGAGTTCTTCCATTGCTAGAAGAGCAATAGACTTAATAATAAGTCTATTGTAGAATAATAATGTCTACTTTAGTCCATTGTTCATTCCTCAATCTTGAGGGTTTTGGGATGGTGATGTCCACTTTGCTTCTAATTGAGAGGGGGCTTAGGTTTCATGGGGCAAATGGAACTGTCTTGTTTGCAGTTGCAGACACTCTCTGTTCCTTGGGATGAGCATTGTCCATCATCATCTCCTTGTTAGTTGTCCTGGGTGAGTCCAGTGAACTGAAGAGTAAGTGTTGCAACTCTGCTGAAATTCAGGGCTCAACTGGCATATGGACGGACCAAAGATTTAAGTCTCTGGGACATATATTTATGAAGTATAGTGCTAATTATGGGTTCAAATAAAAGGAGCAGAAGAGCCATGTGTAGAGAACTTGTAAAGGAGTCTAACTCTGTTACACTGGAGAGCATAAATTCCAAAGTAACACCCACTGACAAGATGCTGAATTCCTGAGTTATCTGCCTTGCTTTTAGTTTCTGGATATCTCAAAACCCTCAGGAGCCCCGCGGGTCAAATAGCGGGGCTCTATTTGAGATACTGTTTACTGTGGCAGTTAATGAGATCCTGCTGAAACTTGCGTAAATGTAACCTCTGGAATGACCTCCCGACTTACTTTGAAATCTCTTAGCCATAAAAACTTATTTGTATTTACCATTTCTCTCTTTTGGTCAAAGCCTTTTTCCAGGTGCATTGCTAGTTGGTGCTTGGTAATAATCCCTCAGTGCCAGGGCAGTTCACCCTGGGAGTCATGTCCCATGCTGGGGGGAAGGTAGTGCTTTTATATGCTGAGTTTGGCTTAGGGAGAGGCCACATTTGAGCAACAAGAAGGCTTTCAGGGGGTAACTCTTGACCAGTATATAATGCTAGGTTAAGTTTCAGTTTCACAAGAAAAGGTTCATAAGTACAATCATCAATGTTAAGGGCCACACATTTGGTTTTTTTTTTTTTTTTTTTAAGATTTTATTTATTTATTCATTTATCCCCCCCTTGCTGCTCGTGCTCGCTGGGTCAGCTAACCACGCCGTGCAGGCGGGCTTGCCTTCACCAGGAGGTCCCGGGAACCGAACCCGGGGCCTCCCATATGGTAAACGGGAGCCCTACTGATTGAGCCACAGCCGCTTCCCGACACACATTTGGTTTTGAGGACTTGAATATCAAAACCATTCAGTGCTAGTACAGATCTTTTCTAGACTGGGAAGGGAATTCTAGATCCCCAAGGATGGACTTTTTTGGGCTATTCATGGACTGCACAAATGTTTGCTTAGTCATTTGCACCTCACTGGCCTATGGTTTACAGAAGCCTACCCAGACTGTGGTTTCTTGGGGGCATTTTGCAGTTTGAATTTTCAGTTCTTTTAAATAAGGTTGCTTCTTCCTGATTCTTATTTTCTGTCACCTGGGTTTCTTACTCCATTCCTGTCATTGAGTCCAGGAACTATGTCTTGTATTTTCTCTGCAGCCTGAGCACAGTGCCTAACACATATTAAATGTTCATTCAACATTTGGTGAATGAAGGAACTCTGATTTCCTGAGTGAATGTGCACAGCCCCAGGAGAGGACCAATTAGAGTCCTAGAAATTTTATTAAAAGATTGAAAATAACGTACGAATCTATTTGTGTCTTAGGGGCAAAGAAGGACTTCTTACATAAATCTTCAAAAGTATGAGATATAAGACAAAAGTGGATGAAATTGATTCCACCAAAATTAAGAATTTCCATTCAATGAAAGGCAGTACAGACAGGTGACAGGGTGAAAGAGTTTTCTCAATGTCTAAAATGGAAAGAGGATTAACATCTACAACATGCCAGCAACAAATGCAAGTCAAAAAGAATAAAAGCAACAACCGCCTAGGAAAATGGGCAAAGCATCTAAGCAGGCAGTTTACAGAAGAGAAAACCCAGGAGGCTACCCATTATGTGAGATGCTCTGATTCATCGCTGGAGAAATGCAAATGAAAACAACAAGGAGATCACTTTGTACCTATTAGATTGCAAAAACTGGAAATCGGGGTGTTGCCAAGTGCTGGTGGGGATGGGATGTGGGGATACAGGAGACCTCAGCAGTCCTGGGGAGAAGGTAGCCATTTTGAAGAGCTGTGGGGGGTGGGGTACTTTTAGTCAAATTAATGAAAACACCAAAACATAAACCTCATGACCCAGCAGCTCCACTCCTAAATATAAATCCCAAAGATGTTGCTATGCTAATAAACGGGACATGAAAGAGGGTTTTGTAGCATTACTTAGGGGGTCAAGTCAGTCTGTGTCTCTTACTATGAGCATGGACAGTTGGATGTCGTGGCTAGATGCTATGGAGTCCTTCTAGCCAAGCTGCCATGTGCAAAAGGCAAGAAAGAGAATGAGATACCTGTTAGGTAAATTAAAAATATATGTACCCAATCATCACTACATATTTTATAAGAACTCAACAAACAGAAAGATACGCATTAAATGCAAACCAGTGGTGGCCTAGGATGGAGGGAAAGGGCTAATAGGATAAAAGGAAATGAATAAATGAAACAATAAAATAAGAGAGAGCCTTGCTCAGATCAATGATAATAATGAATCATGAACCAAGGAGTATGGTTAATTTAATCCGCTGCCCCTAAGGACCAACACTCCTTCCCCGAAAAAACAAAAAGCAGCCCACTACCACCAGCTTTTACAATTTTAGGTTCTGGCTCACAGCTGTGATTCCTGCCCTCCTTTATACACACTCCATCTGCAGTTTGACTAAAAGAATTCACATTCAGTGCCTTACTAAACAGGTGGCCACTCCCAGAAGTTGTTGCTTCTTTAGGAGTTAACGCATGAGAACAGATCAAGGTTGGGAAGGGTTACCTCCTCGTCTGCCTTGTTCTTTGAGACATTACCCACTTGCCTGCAAGTGGTTGATGCTCAATCAATATTTCGAGTAATGAATAAAGATGGATCTTCCTTGAAAGATTTTCATCGGAGTGTGGGAGCCTTCCTGATACATGCCTTCCCCGTTACACTCACTCTTGGGTATGCACTCTCCTGGGCCAGCCGTGGGGTGCTGCACCTGGTTGCTGGAAGGGACATGTGCTTACGCCCAGGAACAGAAGTCATTGGAATCAGAAGAAGCAGAAATTCTAAGAGCCATGTGGGAGGCAGAAGATCCCAAAAGGTTTGGTGTCTTGAGGGTCACCAAACTGATGAGCCCGAAATCGCTACTGAAGTCACATGTTTGAGAAGAAAGAATGCTGGAGAAGGCACAAGTTTGGTGGGAGGAAGGGGGACCTGGGGTTACCCAGAGCCTTAGTGCTGGATGGGTTGGATGGCTGGAGCTGGGGGCTCTGGCCTGAGTGTAAGGAGGGAGGCCGCAGCATACTCTCCTCCCCTCCCTCACTGCTTGTGTTGCTCAAAGTGGCTGCCTCACCAATGAGAAGTTAGCAGAGCAGATGGGCCTTCTTGTTACCCTCTCCTCTCTGGATTTGACCCTGACTGAAAGGCTGGAGTGTGGATGGGCCCAGCTGGGTGTCAGCAGGAGCAAGTCAGCCAGGGCAAGAGGCCTGGCCAGTCTGCTCCCTTGGCTTCAGTCCCAGAAGTGCATGGCTCTGGGGTGTCTTTGTTTTCTGTTAACTAGACGGGGACCAGGGAAGCAATGTCAGAACCAGCTGTGCCTGCAAATTGTGGCACAGACGATGGCAAATAAGCCAGCGTGTCTCTGTGATCCCCCAATTTGTACTCATCATTCAGGTCTAGGGACTCCTTTGGGAGGAGCTGATGCCTTTCGTCCGGCTCACCTACGATCCCCAGCCTCCTTTCCAACACCCCAGCACTCAGCCTCGCCACCTGGATCAGGATGGGCCTGGCTGGCCTCACCCAGCTCTACACTCAGAGATGCTCTGTCCCCCACATTTTTCCTAAAGTGACTGGGTTCTACGAGTTTCAGGTTGGGTGATGTCAATGCCTGTGCACGAGGCTAGGGAGGGGAGGAGAGTCCTGGGGCCAGAGAGGTGCATGGCCATGCCAACTACAGCAATTAAAGTCACAATCAGTGGGCCTTATTCTGGAATTTACGTTCCCCAGTGTAACAGAGGTAGACTCATTTATAGTTTCCCTACACATGGCTCTTCTGCCCTTTTTTATGAACCTATAATTAGCATAATACTTGTTAAATATATGTCTCAGCGACTTACATCTTTGGTCTGTTCATGTGCTGGTTGAGCCCTGAATCTCAGCAGAGTTGCAGCCAACACCTACTCTCCAGTTCATTGAACTCACCCAGGACAACTAACAAGGAGATGACGATGGACAATGCCATCCCAAGGAACAGAGAGAGTCTGCAGCTGCAAGCAAGACAGTTCCATCCATCTGCCCCTTGGGGTCTAAGCCACCTCTCAATCAGAAATAGAGTAGGCATCACCATCCCCAAATCCTCAAGGTTGAGAAATGAACAATGGATTAAAGTAGACTTATTATTATTCTACTATAGACTTATTATTATTCTAGCAATGGAAGAACTTGTATCATTGATATAAAGGCAGTGGCCACCAGAGGTTCTGAGGGATAGGAGAGGGAAGAATGGGTGTAACATGGGGCATTTTGGGGACATTGGAATTGTCCTACATGACATTGCAATGACGGGTTCAGGCCATTATACATTTTGTCATAACCTATAAAATTGTGTGGGGCAGGGTGTAAACTAGAATGTAAACTACAGTCCATGGTTAGTAGCAATACTTCAATATGTGTTCATCAATTGTAACAAATGTACCACACTAATGTAAGATGTTGTTAATGTGGGAAAGTGTGGGAGGAGGAGGGAGTCATATGGGAATCCCCTATATTTTTTATGTAACATTTATGTAATTTAAAGCTTCTTTAAAAATAAAAATTAAAAAAAAAATTACACTGAACATTTATTGTTACTTACTATATGCTAGGCGTTGGGCCCAGTGCTTTACATTATTTCATTTAATTCTTACAGCAACAGTCTAAAGGTAGGAGTCATTACTGTCTTCGCTTTATACTTGAGGAAGCTGAAGCTTTGAGAGGTTGAATGATTTGCTCAGGGTCACACAAATAATGGGGTGGAGTTTGGATTTGATCTGAGACATTCTGACCCACGCCTATGCTTAACCATTAAGCCCTGCTGCCACTTTTATTTTATTTATTTATTTTTTTAAGATTTATTTATTTTATTTATCACCCCCGCCCCCTGCTGTTGTTTTGCACTTGCTGTCTGCTCTCTGTGTGTTCTTCTGTGTCTGCTTGTCTTCTCTTTAAGCGGCACTGGGAACTGAACCTGGGACCTTCCAGAGTAGAGAGGCACTCAATCTCTTGCTCCACCTCAGCTCCCTATGTCTCTTTTTGTTGCATCATCTTGCTACACCAGCTCTTCATGCCAGCCAGCATTCCACGTGGGCCAGCTCTCCTGCTTGGGCTAGCACTCTGCACAGGCCAGCACTCCACTTGGCTCAGCTTGCCGCACGGGCCAGCTAGCTTTTCACCAGGAGGCCCCAGGAATCGAACCCTGGACCTCCTATATGGTAGATGGGAGCCCAATTGCTTGAGCCACATCTACTTCCCTGCTGCCACTTTTATATCATGGCAGTTTACCCCTCCTCATCCAACATAGTCTTTATTTCTCTCTCTCTCATGCTTAAGTGAATGCTATAGTCTATATATATCACCTCATTCCACCCTCACAACAACCAGTTCAATAGGAACAGTTCTTATTCCCATCTTATGGAAAAGAAAACCAAAGCCTGGATAAGTGAAGCAACATGCTCAGGGTCACACAGCTCATAACTGGTAGGATCAGGACTCAGCAGAGACCTCCTCCAGATCCAGGACTGTCACTTTACAGGCGAGGGTTGCTCTGCGGAGAGGTGTGTAGGCAGTGAAATAACTGCATGGAGCCATGTTGCGCCAGTGGTGTTTTATTTTGTGATGGCATGCAGAGGAAGACGTAGGGCATGCATTGGAGTGGGTGGTGGATATGGGAGGACTTAGGAAAATGGTAAAACAAGAATATTGAAGTGATGGGTGGTCCAGGCATGGGGGTGATGTGGGGAGGCCAAGTGTGAAAGATGTGGCTTGAAAGAAGGACCAGGTCTCTTTTACTCCCTGACCAGTGGCCCTTCTGTTTTGCTTTGGAATTGGCCTAGCCCCATCATTTTGTGTAGCCCCTCTGGGCATCCCACAGCACAGGGAGCCCCCACTCATGATGAGAGCTGACATTGGCTCTTGTAACAGTGATGAGCTGTCCTGAGTGTGACAGTAGGGGAGAGAGAGCCAGGACAGGGTGCAGGCCATTATTCCCATTCTCTAACCTGGGCAATTCCCCTTTCTTCTCTGGCCTCATCCCTACATGGAAGAGGCTGGATCATATTCTTTCCTCAAGACCTTTCAGGTTCAAACATTTTGTGACTCTAAGGGTATTGTGAGAACAAAAACAACAGTGAAATTAATAAAAGCCTTGAATGAAATTAATAAAAGTCTTGGGGAGCGATTTTAAGATGGCTTCCTTGCTAAGATGAGCTCATTTACAGATGCCAAAATTTGTGATGGTTTCTTACCTGGGAAGAGGGCCCACTGAGACTTTTGCTCTGACATGCCATCCCTGCTCTCCAACTGAGCCCCCTGAGCCAGGGCCCAGCTCTGCCCAGAGCATGGCTGTGACAGTCCCTGATGGTGGTGGGTAGAATTGGGTGGTCTCAGGCAAGACTCAGAGATCCTGTGCTGGTTGGAAGTTGATTTTCTTTTTCTCAGCTCTTGGCCATACAGAACTAAGCAGACAATTAATTTGATTGGGAGGCCTTAGAAGGTAGGGCTCTGGGTGTGAAGCCTGCTGTGTCATGCCCAGTGTGGCACCCCATACTGGTGTGTGCTTTAATAAACACCCCCTTTCCGCCCCAACCTTTTATTTATTTATTTTAAAAAAGATTTTATTTATTTCTCTCCGCCCCCCCCCCTTGTTGTTTTGCACTTGCTGTCTGCTCTCTGTGTGTTCTTCTGTGTCTGATTGTCTTCTCTTTAGGTGGCACTGGGAACTGATCCTGGGACCTTTCGGAGTGGGAAAGAGGTGCTCAATCTCTTGCGCCACCTTGGCTCCCTGGTCTACTGCATCTCTTATTGTCTCTCTTCTGTGTCTCTTTTTGTCACATCATCTTGCTTTGCCAGATTTCCGTATGGGCCAGCACTCTGTTTGGGCCAGCTTGCTTTTTCACCAGGAGGCCCCAGGAATTGAACTCTGGACCTCCTATATGGTAGTCAGGAGCCCAATCACTTGAGCCACATCTGCTTCCCCCAACCTTTTAAAATAAAGGTGAGATGTGTGGTTCAATGGAAAAAGCACAAAGAAGAGGAATGGAGGGCTTGAGAGCTGGTTCCAGCTCTGCCCCCTTCAGCTAGGTGACCTTGGATGCTCCTAATGACCTTGTCTTGGTTTGCCAGGGCTGCTGTAACAAAGTACTGCTGACTACAAAGTACTGCTGACTAGTTGGCTTAAACAACAGAAATCTATTATCTCATGGTTCTGGAAGCTGGAAGTGAAAAATCAAGGTGTCAGTAGGGCCATGCTTTCTCTTAAAGGCGAGAATCTGTTGCATGCCTCTCGACTTCTGTGGACCATGGCGTTCCTTGTCTCGTGGCAGTTTAATACAATCTCTGCCTCTGTCACATGGCCGTCTGTCTGTCTCTGTGTCTCTTGTCTTACTATCTGTGTCTTCTGCTTATAAGGACACTGGTCATACTGGATTAGGACCTACCCTAATTCCGTGTGGCCTCATCTTGACTAATCACATATATACAAATAAGTTTCCATTCACAGGTCTGCTGCTAGGACTTGGCCATGTCTTTTTGGGGGACACAATTTGACCTGTAACACTCCTCATTCTTCTTGACTCTTCATTTGGTGTCACATCTATTTGGGATGTTGCGTGAAATGAACATAAGATGAGTAACACGTGTGAAAATACTTTGGGAAGCTTAAACCACCCTGTGACTTCTGAGCATTGCCCTTTTTAGAAAAGTGGGGGATGGGAGGGCAGTGGGTTGAGCATTAGAGTCTCTGGATCTTTTTATATACAGCAGGGTGATAAGAGCTGAGCAAAGACTGAATTTGGTACCCATGTGAATCCCCCAAAAGATTTTGTGGGTTTGGAGCCAATTTCTGCCTACTTAGAGGCTGGGAAGTGGCTTAGCAAGCAAAGACCTTGCCTGTAGTAGTTTAGAATTAGGGAAAGAGAGACTGTAGCACTCACAGCTGTACCAGTTTTAGGCATAAAACCAGGACTAAACATAAGCCGTCTGTGTGTTATAACCAATATAATCATCCACATCCCTGGTCTTTCTTCCATCCCAGTGAATCTCTTGGTGAGCTTTAACAAGATGCTCAGAAAGGGCCTCTGAAACTTGGGCTGTGGTTTCAAGCAATTGCTCTTGTTGGGATAAGACATGGAGAGGAAGTAAAAACTGGGCTTCTCTCTAAATTAAAAATGGATTCTGAGTGTGGGGATTTAGAGGAAGGCTGAGGCTGAGCATGGAAGCCTGCTTCTCTGGGGAGGTGGTTTTTGTTGGGTCAGAAATGTGCCTATTTGCTTTTTTTTTCACACTAACATTTACCAGTGGCACCAAAAGTTCCTTTCAGGTAATGTCTCTGGCCACAGTAGCAACAATTTCAGCTTATTATGCCACAAGCCACCCCAGAACCCTACAGACTTCAGAGGACAGGAGCTATATCTTGTTGATTTTTGCATTTCTAGTGATAAGCGCAGTGCCTGTGTGTGAAAGATGCTCACTAAATGGTTGTCAAATGAATAGATGAATTGATTAGCGAGTGGTTTTTGGAGGTGGGGATGCTGAAAGCCATATTCCTCTCTGTATACATTGTCAGAAAGCACCATCAAAGTACCTATTATCTCATATTGTTCAAAGGCATAAGCTACAATTATGGGCCTCCCCTTATCCGTATCACCCTCAGGGTCAGGAGCCAAGGGGGTCCTTGGTTGCCTGCTCTCAGGCTCACTGAATAGTTTGAACTCTCCAGGGTCTCCTCCCCACACACTTCAAGCACCAGCTGCCTCTGCAGGGACATTGCCACAGAATAAAGGACTGGGGATGGGAATTGTCTTGGCATGTCCTTTCTCACAGCTACAACTCGGCAGCTTGGGTCCCTTTCCTCCATGGGCTCCCAGCCTCTTGTGGGGGTGGGGATTTAGATGTGATATACCAACAGTTGTAGTATTCTATAGATATTCACAGAATTACTCTCAGTTAACTGGGTTAAAATAGGATAAATCATTTTTGTAACTGGATAAACCATTGGCCCCATGACAGCTGATATCAACCTTAGGGCTCAGCCCTTGGTCCTGTTCAATTTACATTTATATCAGTGTGAATGTAGATGTGGACACTGAGGAAGTATACTTATTAAGATGTATAGTTAGGAGACAGGTCATATCTCAACAGATTGGACCAAGGGACCAACTGAACAGGGAGGAATTAACAGGGATAAATGTGGAAGTTCCTGCTCATAGCCCCCAAATCCAACAATGCATACGCAGAATGAGGTTGACTGAGTTTAACTGAAGCACATATGAAAAAGATCCAGGGTTTTAAGGCAATTGCAAGTTCGGTATAAAGCCAGGAGTGTGATGTGACCACAAAAAAGCTAATGCCATCAGGCTGTATTAATGGAGGCATAGGCTACAGAAGAAAGGAGGTGAGTGATGGTCTTACTCTCTGTGCCAGCTGATCTCACTCTGAATATGGCATTCAGTTCTAACAATCACCTTTTAGGATGGACATTTACAAACTGTTAATGTCAGTGGAAGGCAATCGGGATGATGAAGTGACTTAGAACCAGTTTGTATAAATAATGGTTGGAGTGATTTAGCTGGAAGAAAATGGCTTGGTGGGACGATTGACCATGGTTGACAATATTTAAAGGGTTTCTTTGTAGGGAAGTGATTTGATCTATCCTATGTGCATCTAAAGCAGCACTGACCAATAGAAATTTTTGCACTGTATTAGTGAGGGTTCTCTAAGAAAACAGAACTGATAGGAGATATCTGTAAATATTATGTGATTTTATAAAATTGTCTCATGTGACTGTGGGGAACTCCAATGAAGGTTTTTGATGAATTCTCCAGGAGAAGCTGGCTGGCTGAATTAGAGATGGAAATTCTCTCTTCTTAATGTGGAAATCATCACTTCTTTTAAGGCCTTCAACTAATTGGACGAGATGTCTCTCATTGTTGAAGGCAGTCTCTTCTGTTGATTGTTGATTAGCCATAGATGCAATCAATTTACTGATTATTTAAGTCCATGAAATGGCCTTGCAGCAGCAATTAGGCCAATGCTTGCTTGACCAAACAACTGGGCACCATTACCTGGCCAAGCTGACATATGAACCCAACCATCACGTATGAAGAAGGAAATGTTTGATAGCAGTACTGTCCAATAGCTACTAGACACATGTGGCTTTTGAGTACTTAAAATGTGTCTAGGAACTGAATTTTAAATTTAATTTAGTTATAATTATCACAAATTTAAATAGCCATATGTGGCTAGTGCCTACCATATTAGATAGTGCAATTCTAGAAGGCAAATAAAGGACTAGACCAGTGGTTGGCAATCTTTTTTCTGTAAAGGGCAAGATAGTACAGTTATCCCTTCTACATCGCAATTCCCCATCATGGTTTCAATATATTGTGTTGCGAGTTGGCATAAGAAATTAAATGGGAATTTTTTGGGAGTTTTGTGGAAGCTGCAGATACGTGAAGGCCATCAGACAACACAGAAAAAGCTTAGGGAATTTCAAAGGTTATTTAAAAAAAAAAATTTTTTTTATACATGCATTATGTTCAGTATTATTCTCCTCAAATTTATTTCACTTAAAATTTTCTTTTCATATTTGTGTTTTTAAAATTTCCTTTTCAAACAGTATTTTTACTTAACATTGACCTACATATAGCCTATGACCAAATACTTAATCCAAATTTTACAATAAGGTACTGTAAACACCCCATAAAAGAAAAAGAAAAAATTCAAATGTCTTTTGTGGTTCAAAGGGAGGGCCAAAAAGTTTTATGTGGATTTTGCAGATCATGGGGATGTCACACCCCTAACTCCTGTGACGTGGAAGGGAAAATTGTAAATATTTTGTGCTTTCCAGACCACGTGGTCTCTGTAGAAGCTCCTCAATCCTGCCATTGTACTGCAGAACAGCCCCTGATAATATGTAAAGAATGAATGTGGCTAGGTTCCAATAAAGCTTTATTTATGGACCCCAAAGTTTGTATTTCATATAACTTTCACCTGTCAGGAAATACAATTTTTCTATATATTTTTTTCAACTACTTAAAAATGCAAAGACTATCCTTAGTTCACAGGTTGTACAAAAACAGTTGGCAGGCCAGATTTGGCCTGGAGTGTAGTTAGCTGACCTGACCCCTGGACTACTGTGTGGGTGGAAACTGCAGGGAGGCACATAGCAGTTCAATAAGAGAAGGTGGTGTATTAATGAGAGATGGCAAGAAATGGAACAGGCATCCTCAGCAAGTGCTGTATTTCCTGTTACTCTAGTAGTCACATCCAGGCTGGATAATTAACTCTCTGGCAAGGAATGCTATAGAAATGTGTCTATTTAATACAATTTATACTAGAGTTTTTCTCTTCTGTAGGAGTATTAAAATCAGGATGACACGTGACTGCTTCGAAAGTGTACTTGTTTTCTTGCAAATATTCTCACTGACCTGATTTTGTGATAATCAGGGTAGGCTAAACATTCGCTATATTAGAAACCATGCATGTGTCCCCAGACCTAGATTTTCTCTGTAGGTCTGGTTTTTAGAATGCTAGTGATAAACTAAGCCTGATTTATTACATGGCCATCCTGTACGGGAAAAGACTGTAACTTTAGGTATATTTGGGCAACTTTAAGAGATATAGCAGGGGGACAGATGTGGCTTGGGTGGTTGGGCATCTGTTTCCCATATGGAGGGACCTGGGTTCGATCCCTGGGACCTCCTGGTAAAAATAAAAAAAAGAAAAATATAGAAGGCACGTGGGCCGCCAGGCCCCATGCACGGGTGCACTGCCAGGCCTCATGTGCGGGTGTGCCGCCAGGCCCCATGCGCTGGTGAGCCGCCAGGCCCCATCCACGGGTGTGCCGTCAGGCCCCACGAGCCACTCAGCAAGATGATGACGTAACAGGAGAGTGACACAAGGGAGGGCCAAGACGAGACGCACCGAAAAATCAGAAACTAAGTTGGCACAAGCAGTAGGATTCCTCTCTCCTACATCGGAGAGTCTGAGGATCGAATCCCAGTGAAGACAAGGAGGAGAAGGATGAGAAGAGAGGGCAGGAAACAGGCACAGAGAGTTCACAGTGAATGGACACAAAAACAGCAAAAACTAGGGTGTGTGTGTGTAAAAATGGATAAAAGTAAATAAATAAATAAATAAATCCTTAAAAATCATATAGGGGAGGAAGATACAGACTAAGTTAGTAGTAATAGTTTGACGATGCTCTTTCATGATATGTTAACAGATGTTTCACAACAATGTGGGGTGTTGGGGGGGTGATGTGTGGGAGCCCTTTTTGATGTTATGCATGTTTGTTTTACAAGTTCATGATGTTTACTGAACACTTATAGTTTATATATGTTCATGTAACATCTTGATTCTGCATATTCTGTTTCAGATAATTGCCTTTGATGAGTTAAGAACAGATTTTAAAAGCCCCATAGACCAATGCAACCCTGTTCATGCGGTAAGTAGTGGGTGCTGGTGATGGAAGGGTGATGTCAAGAAGGGTAAGGATTTTTTTTTTTCAGAATGATATCCTTCCTCCCTCCCTCCCTTCCCCCCTCCCTCCCCTTCTTTTCTCTTTCTTTCTTTAATTTTATTTTTCCCTATTCAACGCTTTTTAAAATTTATTTAGAGTTCTAACTTATGATAGAGACTACTTGTCTCATGGTTATTTCTTATTTTATTATTTATTTTTACATATACTCCCCCCTTTCCTCTTCTTCTATAACCCCTTCTCCTGGTAACCTCTAACTTGCTTTTTTGTTGTTGTTTTTTTTTTTTTACCAGGAGGTCCCGGGAATCGATCCCGGGTCCCTCCATATGGGAGACGGACGCCCAACCAGTTGAGCTACATCCGACCCCGTCTAACTTGCTTTTTATCTCTGTGAACTTGCTATTTCTAATCATCCTTTATAGGTGATATCATACATGTTTTGTCCTTATGTGTCTCTCTTGCTTATTTCACAGAGAATCCTGTTTTTCAAGGTTCCTCCATATTACAGCTTGTCTCATAACTTTATTTTTTTTTCTTATGGAGGGCAAAGAAATTGAGTAGGATGAATAAAGAAAAAGAACCTCTATCGGCCTGGACTGCCTCCATCTGGCTCAAGCTTATTGGGGAGACTGCTTGTTCTTGAGGCCTGCTGAGGTCTTGAGATATTTTGCAAGTCAAGTGTGACAGTCCATACATCTGGGTGGGAAGGGTCTGCTTTGCTGTGGCTGTTGAGTCTCAGGGGCTTATGCTAGTGCTTTTCAATCACTCATCCTTGAGAAAGCAGAGGAGAGTACGGAAGTATCATTAGGGGCTGTTTTAGTTTCCCAAAGGACTGCCCATGCAAAGTACCAGAAATGGGTTGGCTTTTATAAAGGGGATTTATTTGGGGGTAAAAGCTTACAACTCTAAGGCTGTGAAAAATCCAGATTGAGGCACCATAATAGGTGTTTTCTCACCAAGGTCAGCAACTGTTGATCCTGTCGTCCAGCCACGTGGCAGGGCAAGATGGCCGCCGATCTCTGCCGAAGTCTCAGCCTTCCCTCCCGGTTCACCTTCTCTCTGAGCCCAGCTCCTGGAACTCAGCTGTGAGCAACCAGGCATACGGCTTGTCTCTTTCTGGGCCTCCTCTCAGCTGCTTTGCTTTCTTTCCGAGTTCACCTATCAGGCATATAGCAGGACTCGTCTCCTCTTGAGCTGCTCTGTGGGCCCAGCCTCTTGGGGCTTTGTGCTAAAGTGATTCTCCACTTCTCTCTCACATGGCAGGATCAAAATGGCACTTTCCTTTCCCTGTGTCTGTGTTGCTCTCTTTCTGTGTCTCCATTTTATTAGACCCAGCAAGAGGGCGGATACTCAACACGAATCACACCCCACTGACGCAGTCCAAACAAGAGCCCTAAAGAGATCTTATCAAGTAATCTAATCAAAGGACCCTCATCTGAATTTAATGCAATTAAAGGGTATTAAGCCCACAGGAATAGATTAGTTTAAAAACATAATCTTTCTCTTTTTGGGATTTGTAAAATAATCTCGCAGTGC
>JAKSZT010034918.1:0-17737 GCA_026826555.1 Tolypeutes matacus | reverse complement strand
GGGAAGAACTATGGACTAGAGTGGACTTGATGGTATTCTCTTGTTCACATATGGTGATTCTAGCAATGCAAGAAATTATAACAATGAGGTGGAGCCAGTGGCCACTTGACACTTTTCGGGTAGGGAGGGGATGAGCAGTTGAAATACAGGGGCTTCTTTGGGAGTTGTAGGTTGTCCTGAGTACTGTTGTGGCAACGGATGTAGGCCATTTTAAATCAGCACACACCACTCAGAACTGAGTGGGAGAGAGTGTGGTCTACAGTGTGAACTGTGGTCTATGGTTGGTGGCAAGGCTCCAGGATGTGTAAGTTCATTGAGGGTGGTGGGCCACACTGTGGGAGATGTTTGTGTGGGATGTGGTGGGAGGTGTGGGAGGTGGGGAACAGGGGAATCCCAGTGGGTTCCGTGTAATATTTTGGGTAATATAAGCACCTCTTAAAATATATGTGTATATATATATAAATAACATTTTTGTAAGCAAATACACATATATGCATATATATTTATATATCATTTTGCAAATGTTTGTATGTATTGTGAGAATTTTGATTTTTACCCATAATAAATAAAAATAAAAATAAAATAAAAATAAAAAAAATAAAAAAGTGCATGTTTAATGAAAAATTAAATACTAAATTTCCATTCCTCAAAAAATATTTGGCAATTTGCATATAACTTGCACAAAATATCTGTTTACCCTTATCATCCAACATCAGGCTATCTCCGTGGAAAACAAAACAAAAATCTGCTGAAGTATCAGTATCTACATGAAAAATTGGTCATTATTTTTTAAAGGGTGTGCTTAAATAATTAACACCCGAAGCTGCAGGTGTGCTTACCTAGTGCACTGTAAAAATGGTTTTCACTTATATAAACATAGATATTCTTCTAAATTAATTTCACCTATTTGCAACTCCAAGTGTTCTTGTGCATGTATGAAAATTGAAATGATGGCTGTTAATAGACACATATTCTATTGGCAAAAGAAGACCTGCTGGGTTGAAAAAATACCAATTTTTAAACAGTGCTATCCTTTGCTTGAAACAGAAAACCTGACACTTTCAATTATTGCAACATTAGCAAATACAGATGCAGGATCTGATCTGAGAGAATTTGTGAAGGACAGCACGCCCAGGCCCTGACCCAGAATCCTGATGGGGACCTTGCTGTGCCAAGCTTTTATTCCCACACCCATCAAGTGAACCTCGATGTCAGGGAGTAACTTCAAAGAATGGTAGGTCCTATCTCATTTGATGAAAATAAATGGGTTTCAAAAATGAACTTCTCCTTCCATTAATTTAAAAATGTGAATTCTCCAAATAGACGATAGAATGGTTCTTCTCAAACTGTAAAGCTCATATGAATCTTGTTAAAATGCAGCTTCTGATTAATTTTCTCTGGATAGAGATCTGAGGCTCTACATTTCTAGCAAATGTCTCAGTTATCACTGTATTTTGAGGAGCAAGCAAGTTGTTAGAGCTCATTGAAGACTCTGCCCCAAATCTTTCTTTATCCTTGTTCTGTGATTTTGGTCACACAACCACATACTCAACATGGCAAAGTTGCCTCAAACCACACCACATAAATATTTGCTTATATTACTTAACATTTCTAGATGAAAATATGATGTTCGAAATAGTGCTATCCCCAGGAATACTCCGAAATCTAAATAAAATAATACCTACTTTTCTCTTCTAAAGTAACTAAATCCTGGGAAAGGATGATGAAAGATTCTTATATCTGAAGATTCTCGTGATTTCTAAAATGGAAAATAATGTCAGTAATATGGCTTCCATTACCACCATAAACAGAATACTATTGGTTCTTTCATTGTTTTTAATAGGAGTTGATAAACTAGAGGTCCAAACATAAGCCCCATTAGTGAGACTAGAAAGATGAGTAAATATTAAAACTGTACTTTTTTTTTTTTTTACTTAACTAGAATATATTCCTGTAAGCAAAGATTAAGACCTATTTTAAAATTATGTGACACTAGAAGTTAATTAATTTGGTACTGTATAAAATTATTTCTGCTAAGACAAGCAATGGAAGATTTTTTAATAATAAGGAAAAAATCTAATTAACTGACAGACTATTATAGAGTATGCCATTTGATAAAAGTATTAATTATGTGAAATTTAACCACATTGGTCTCAAATATAGTGAGCTTTTTTTTCTGGTGATGGTGGTAACATTTTTTAATCAGTTTTATTCACATACCGTACAATCCATACAAAGTGCATAATCAGTGGCTCTCAGTAAAACCATAGAGTTATTTTTCCATCACCACAATCAATTTTAGAACATTTTTATTGCTCCAAAAAGAAAAAAATTTCATCCCCCTTATATGACCCTATTATTGACACTGAGTATTGGTGTGGTACTTTTGTTGCAATTAATGAAAGACTATTACAGCATTACTGTTAGCTATAGTCAATAATTTGCATTAGTTGTGTTTTCCCATGTATCACCCTATTATTAACACCTTGTAATAGTAATGTACATTTGTTCTTGTTCCTGGAAGAACATTCTTCTATTTGCACTGTTAACCACAGTCATCATTCACAACAGAGTCCACTATGTTATACATTCCCAAGTTTATCTACCAGCTTTCCTTCTAGTGATATACACATCCCTAAACTTAATGACAAATACTGTATGTTCTCAAATATAGTTTTGGATTTTTCATTTATATTTACATGACTCAATTCAAGCTCTTTTTTTTTCTTTTTTGGTAATTCACTTTATCTTATCCAAACTCAATCTGTGATTAAGTTATCTTAGTTTTCTCTAAAAAACCTACTTATAAATGTAACATTTGACTCTAGAGGGTGAAGGATGATGGCCTTATATTTTATTCTGTCATGGAATATTTCATTTCAAAGAGTAAATCCCCTAGGTTAAATAAAATTTCATAAAGAAACAGTTAATAAGTTGTATATTTTAGAGAATTGAGAACTTCTTGATCCACTTAATAGCAGTTGAGCATCACTGCACAAAATAAATCAGCCCTGCTTTTAACTAAATCAGAGGAATACCTAATTTGCTGTAATTTGGAGCTTTCTTCTTATGGTTATTTTTATTTTTATGGCATCATTTTCAGACTTCTATTTGTCGAAAGTAACAGAATATGTTTAGTAAGTAAGTCTAGCTTTTTGTGCTTGAATATTTCAATTATATTCACAACAACAAACAAGTATAAAAATAATGATAATAACAAACCAAACTCAATGATATATCATGTAAGGTTAAGTATCTCTAAGACCAAGCCTGTAGTACATAGTGCTTATTAAGTCATTTCTAAAAGTATATCGAATTAGTCTGAAGGCAAGGAAAATGAAAAGACTAATTTCTCAAAAGTCTGTCTGACTTACTAATGCTTAGAAAATTGTCATAGACCAAACCGCAAAATCAAGAACTTTAATCTTGTAGAAGAAAATATTTATGACCTTGGATTAGGCAAAGATTTCTTAGACATGACACCAAATACGACCTAAAATATAAAACAACTGATACATTGGACTTCATTAACTTTGAAAATTTCTTCTCTTTGAAAGATACTGTTAAGAGAATGAAAAGACAGGCCATGCACTGAAAGAAAATATTTGCAATTTATATATCTGATCAAAGATTTATATCCTGAATATACACCCATGACTCTTAAAATTCAATAAAAAGAAAACCTATTAAAAATTAAACAACAGATTTGAACACTACATCACAAAGGATATATTGATAGCACATAAAAACATTAAACAGTTTCATCATCCTTAATTACTATGGAAATGAAAACCAAAATGAAATACCACTATACAAAGGCTAATTAAATTATCCGATATACAAATGTTAGCAAAGATATGAAGGCATAGAAATTGTGATATACCCCTGGTGGGTTTGTAAACATTATAGCTCCTTTGTAAAAATAAAAAAATGAAAAAAAAACAATTTGGCAGTTTCTTTAAAAAGCTATACAGATACCAACTTTAAGATCTATCCATTCTGCTCCTGGACATTTGTCTCCCTTTCCAGGCTGCTAAGACAAATACCATTCAATGAGTTGGCTTAGCAACAGGAATTTATTGCTTCCTCCTGGGGTTGGCACTGCTCTGGCTGGCTGGCAATTCTTAGCTCCCTTTGCTTTCCTGTCACATGGTGATGTCCTCTCCTTTCTCTACTGGGTTCCTGCTGACTTCCTTCTTACCCAAAGGCCTTCTATTCATAAAAGTCTCTAGTAATAGGATTAAGGCCCAACCTCATTTAGTTGGGCCACTCCTTAATTAAAAATATCATCTTCAAAAGGTCTTTTTACAATGAGTTCCCACCACAGAAATGGATTGAGATTAAGAACATGTATTTCTTATGGAGGTACATAATTCAACCTACTCCAGTCAGCCATCTGGACCCCCAAAAGACATGTTCTTCTCAAATGCAAAACAAAGTGCCTTCATTCCATAACCACATCCCAAAAGCCTAAAGTCATTTAAGTCACAATGTTAAGACCTATGTCTCATCAAAATCATTTATAGGTATGGTCTACCCTGGGGCAAAGTTCCTCTGTCTGATGGACCTGTGAAACGTAGAAAACAAGTTATCTGCTCCAAAATACAGTAGTGGAACAGTCACAAGATAGAAATTTCCACTTCACAAGGGAGAAAATTGGAGGGAAAACAGGGGTCCCAGGTCCCAAACATGAAAGAAACCTGCAAGGCAAACTCCATTAGATTTCAAGGTCTGAGAGTCATCTGTGGGTTGATACTTTGTCCTCTAGGCCTTCTGAATTAGCACTTTTCTTTTTCAAGCACTTGTGTGGCTTCTTGTAAAAGAATGTTAGGGCATAAGTTCCATCATCTCATCGGGAAGCAGCTGTGGCTCAATCAGTAGGGCTCCCGTTTACCATATGGGAGGCCCCGGGTTCGGTTCCCAGGGCCTCCTGGTGAAGGCAAGCCCGCCCGCACGGCGTGGTTAGCTGACCCAGCGAGCACAAGCAGCAAGGGGGGGATAAATGAATAAATAAATAAAATCTTTAAAAAAAAAAGAAAAAAAAATAAATAAGTTCCATCTTCTCAGAGCATAGAAATGGTGGCCAGGCCCTCCATGAATACCAGGGCACAGTCCTCACAATCTCCGAGCACTGGGGTGATGGTCATTCTCTCTGCCAATGCCAGAGCGTGGGCCACCGTCATCTCTGTGCATTGGGGTAGTGGCACTTACCCTGAACATTGCAGTGCAAGGTCCACACCCTCTCGAAGGGGAGGGGCAAACCCACTCTTTCCACATAAAAGAGTGGACACTTTCTCTTGGCCAGTCCACAGCTTCTGTGGTTCTGTCCTTGAAGTCATTCTTTCTTCAATCCATCCCTTCTCTGTCCCTTTTAAACAAGGCTGGCATGGTTCTGCTTATACAAATTTTGCAAAAACCTTGTTCAGCTTTGTGTATAGTTTGAAAGAGTCCAAACCATAAGACAAAAAGACTTTCTGCAAATCCTTCCTAAAGAACTGCACTTCCAATCCTGACTTCCACTGAAATAGCTCAATGCATCTATCTTCAGCCACACTCTCTTTAGAAAAATGTTGTTCAGTTAAACCCTCAGGTGGAATCCTGTTCTCTGAGGACTTACTTCTCTGTAGTTCAGGGAGAGCTCTGAGAGCTGCCTATTGCTCTAGTCTCAGAACATACTATCTGAATAGGATGAGAATTTTTCAAATATTCAACTGTTAGTTTCTTTGTGCTTAAGACTTCAGTTCTCACCTTATCTATTTCCTATCATAGTTTATTCTAATCAGCAGGAAATAAACAGGCTGCACCTTCCACAGTTTGGTTAGAAATTTTGGCTTAATGTCTAAGTTCATTGCTTAGAAGTCATAATTTCAATTCAACATCAGAACACAATTTCGCCAAGTTCTCTGCTACTTTCTAACAAGGTTTGCCTTTCATCCATTATCCAATAACACATTCATGATTTCCTTTTGATGCCTTATCAGAGGTATCTTTAATGTCTAAATTTCTACCAATATTTTCTTCAGAGAAATCTAAGATTTTTCTATGAAGTATCTCACAATTATTCGCACCTGTAGCCAATTCCAAAACTATTACCACATTAGTTATTATTAATAGCATTACTCAAAATCTATATTATTCAGGGTCAGAAAAACAAAACCAATAGAAAATATGATTTATGATATATGAGATATAAATATTAAGAAATTTAATTTAACAATTGGCTCATGTAATGTTGGGGATTGACAAGTCCGAATTCTGCAGGGCAGGCAGCAAGTTGGAAACTTGATGCCCTAAGAGAAGCTAGCTACTTGAAGTGAATACAGAAATTACTCTCTCCAATGGCTAAAATCTTCTTTTTTCCCTGAAAGCCACCAACTGATTGGATGGAGTCAATTCTCATGGCTGAAGACATTCTCCTTTGTTAATTGTAGATGTAATCAGTCATAGATGCAATCAAATGATTAATGATTTAAATCCGTGAAAAACCCTCCTAGTTACAATTAGGCCAGTGCTTGCTTAATCAAACAACTGGACACCATAACCTAGCTAAACTTACACGTGAAATTAACCATTATAGTATGTATTTAAGAGAAATGGAAATCAATCTCCACACAAACACTTGTACACAAATGTTCATAGCAGCTTTATTTGTACTAGCCCCAAACTGAAAATAACCCAAATGTCCCTCAATAGATGAATGGATAAACTGTGGTAAATTCATACAACAGAATTCCAAAACTATTTCCAAATAGTTTTGCAATAAAAATAATGACCTATTGTAAAATTCAACAACATGGATAAATACTAAATTATTTTTAGTGAAAAAAAGCAAGCTCTCTCACCCCTAAAAAGAGTACGTGCTTTATGGTTTCATTAAATAATCTTGAGAAAGTGCAAGTTAACTTATAGTGACAGAAACCGAATCAGTACCTGGCCAGGGATAGGAAAGGAATGGGCAGTCGAGGCGGGAGGTATTACATTGGGGCAAAAGGAAATTTTGGGGTGTGATGATTATGTTCATTAACTTCAGTTCAGTGATGCTTTAAAGGTTATATACATGTCAGCAGTCATTAGATTGCTCAAATTGAATGTATGCAGTTTATTGTGCACGAACTATTTCAAAATAAAGCTCTAAAACAAAATAAAATTTTAAAGTTTATATAAATTAAGGTGAAAAGATTATTGCCATATTAATTTGGATTTATTGTCATAAGATATAGATTTTAAGATTTCTCTTTTACTATTCATAGTGAATTTAAAATCATGATTAAATTGCAACAGAAATAGGTCGACGTTTCAGCTAGACATGAAAAGTTTTTTTTAAAGACAAGGTTTGGAATGACATTTTTGCAAAATATATTTGAAAAACCATGATATGGCCATTGATACTCAATTGTCTAGAAAGTTATCTTTTTGAAAAAATCACTCAAAAAGAGCTTGGATTTGAAAAATCAGTGTTTTACCATTTCACTTTTGCAGTATTTCTTCCATTCTAGCAAATGTCCAAATAAATATGCTTTTCACTCATTATGTCTAAAATTTGACATTTCCCTAAATTTGATTTATTTCAAGTAAAGTCATTCCCCCCCTTCTCTCAGCTCTTTTATAAAATATCTTATAATTATCTTGTAAATTTCCTTAGCTTTCATTAAGGCCAAAACACTGAGCAAAAAAAAAAAAAAACTTCTTCAAAGGCTAACCTTTTTTACCCCAGAAGAATTTTTTTTTCCCAAGTGATTTTGAGAGTAATATTTTTTTCTTTTCACATTTATTATGAGATGAGCAGCATATTTACATCATCACATTGTGAAGTGGTGGCTGCTGGGAAGTTTTGTGTTTTCAGTGTTCTGGAGCCATAAGTTTCTTCAACTAAGCAAGGGTCAAAAGGATATTGAGAGGAGCAAACTGGTGGCATGTGCTGATTATTTTCCATTTGTTCTTCCTTCCCGAATCTGCTCTCATTTTTCTCTGCCCTGCACTGTTTTATAAAAGGTGACCTCTGCAAACCATATCACCTTACCCACTGTCCCACAGGTACTTCTAACTAGTAGGAGACTATCAGATCAGAAAGCTGGGACAAACAGCCTAGGGTATTTATTGCCTTAATTCCTTCCTTCCTTCCTGCTGGACTGTAGTTCTAGCATTGTCTTCATTTCTCTGACTACCAGGAAGTCACTGGTCCTTGGCTCTTATAGGTTCCTCCTATTCATAATTTTGTATATATCACCTTCTCAGATTATTTTCAGATAACCTCTTTTGAGTGTGCTATTAACATCCAGACAAAAATGATTTCCTGGGTTATGTTCAATTTATAAACTGACCTTTAGCCTTCAAATATTTTGACTGGTCTAAAAATGGAAATGCAATTGATATCATGAATGAATGGTCTTAGATAGTGGCTATTCAAACTCTACTATTTTTCTCTTCAGTTGAAAAAATGGCAGGCATTCTGTTTTAGGTCAGTTAACACAGAAAGAGGCTATGAGATGAGGATTCATATACAAATGATTTATTAAAGAAGTGACCACAGGTGAAAAATGTAAGTGTGCATGGAAACCAGGAAGGGACAAGAGATATCCAGCCAGGATCCCATCTCAGGTAATGCCCCAAAGGGGTAACTTCAGCCTGATCAGGCATAAGGTCTCTGATAAGTTACACCTTGGAGTTCTCCTGACCTGAAGAGTAGGCAGAGCTTTCCTGGTGAATTAATTATGGTATACAGGAAGAAAGAAAAAAGCTTAGAATGTCTTGAGGATTTTTGCCTGTGCCAACAAATACAGGTACAAAACACAAAAAGACCGGGTTGTGAGAGAATGTTAATAATTAGATCTTGAACATGGTCAGGTGGTGTTCATGAGTGGATAGCAAACATATCTGGATTTAAGAGCTCAGGGAATTATGGACATGGATATAAATAATGAGAGGATTGAGGAAATAATGAAATAAGAGGACCTATGTTATGGCAAATGCTACATCAATAGGCTAAGTAAAGGAGTATGAAAATGCAAAAACATAGTTTAGAAAAATCAGTGGAGACTTAGAAGAAAAAGAAGCAGAATTGGTGTATGGAAACCAAGTGAAACATAGTTTTCAAAGTGGGGAAAGCAGTCAACAAGTTAGAGTTCTGTTGAGAGCATGAGAGAATGGGAGCTGAAAATGCCCATTCAGTGGTCTTAGTGAAAAAGTCTTGAGACAAGTCTGTTCATTTGGGAAGTGATTCCAAGCAGGGAAAGTGAGATACTGAGGGAGGGAAAGTCAAAATAAGAACCTATGATTGAATTGGGCACTGTCGCCAAGCAAATGTTGTTGAATCCTAACTGGACCTTCTAAGGAGCCCCATGAAATATATCTGGGGACTCTAAGCATAAGGAATGAAAGGAGAAAGAATTTGTCTTCTGACTTGTCCTCCTATTATTCATGTATTTCCCTCTGGAACATTAAATAACACACTTGCAGATTGTGTATGCAGTTGTGCTAAATGGTTTCTGGAACCCTGTGACATCAGACAGCTTTGGAGAAAAAAAGCAAGAGTTGGACGGTATATGTTTAAGGTAAGGCACTTCCAGGTAACCCCTGTATGAAGTTGCTGCAGCTGTAGTTGGAATTACAAGTCCAAGGAGATTTAACACAGTAAACAAGAGGTATCAGAGGCAATCAACTTCTTATGGTACCAGGATCTGGTTTTGCCATCCATTAAATCCAATCTGTTATGGAGTCACCTACCAGGGTGGTGACCAGCCTCAACCTCTGTAGAGTAAATTGAACAGACTACATTATCTCCAACTGCAGCTCTTCCCAAAGCAATAATTTGTGTTCTACATCTCCATATCACTCAGCATTTCAAGTATTCTGCACTGTTTCCTTGGTGGGGTGAAACAGATCCTTATTTCTGAGAAATCTGAACCCTTAGTTATCTTGGAAAGTTTAGACTATGATGGCTGCAAATAAGCAGTTAGTATTATTCCACAGTTACAAGACACCAAGTGATGTCCTAGCGAATCTCTTGAGTTTCAGATTTAATCATCCCTGTTTATATGATGAAACAGCTGCTTTTGTTCCTTACAGGGTAAATTTTTTTATAAAAAGATTTATTGAGATATAGTTTGTATACTATAAAATTCACCATTTTAAAGTGAACAATTCAGTGTTTTGTGGTTTTTATTTTGTATATTCACAAAATCTCACAACCATCACTACCATGTAAACTTTAGAAAATTAAAATCACCACCCAAGAAACCTATAATCACAAGTTAACAGTACACACTACGAGGTACATACCACTCCACCCTCCCCGGTCCCTGATAACCACTAATCTACTTACTGTTTCTATGCATTTGCCTATTCTGGACATTTTATATAAATGGAGTCATAAATATATGTGGCTTTTTGTGACTTTTCATTTAGCATAACATTTTTAAGAGTCATCTGTGTTGCAGCATGTATAAATATTCCATTTTTTATGTAAAAATCAGTTTTATTGTTATTTTCATTTTTGATATTTTTATAAACTATTTTTAGAGAAGTTTTAGATTACATAAAAGTTACATCAAAAGTATAGGGGATTCCCCACTTTCTGATCTCCCCCTCCCACATTTTCCCTGTTAATAATGTCTTACATTAGTGTGGTATATTTGTTACAATTGATGAAACAATATTGAAGCATTACTACTATCAAAGGTCTATAGTTTACATTACGGTTAACAGTACACTGTACAGTTTTATAGGTTTTAACAGAATTTGCAATATCGTGCAGAACAATTCCACTGACCTAAAAATGCCCTATGTTCTACCTCCATTCTTTTTTTTTTTTTTTCTAAATATTGTTATATTGTACGGCTATATATACCAGGAAACTAATAAACCACTGTATTAGTTTACTGGCTGCTCAAGCAAATATTATGTAAAGGGATGGCTTAACAATGGGAATTTAATGGCTCATGATTTTGAGGCTGGGAAAATGTCCAAATCAAGGTATCATCAAGGTGATGCTTTCTCCCTGAAAACTGGCATTCTGGAGTTAACTGCCTGCATTCCTTGATTCTTGGTTCCTCAATCACATGGCAATTCACATGGTGGCCTCTACTGAACTCTCTGTTCTCTTCTGAGTTTCATTGAATTTCACCTTCTGCTTCTTGTGGCTTTCTCTCTCCACCTTTCTGATTTTCATTCCACTTATAAAGGACACCATCGATAGGATTAATACCCATTCTGACTGAGGTGGGCTATACTTTATCTGAAGTAGCTTCATCAAAAGTCCTACTTACAATGAGATCACACCCACATGAAAGGATTAAGTTTAAGAACATGTTTTTCTGGGGTACATACAGCCCCAACCTACCAAAACTACATTTTATTTATACATTCATCAGTTGAGAGAAATTTGGGTTATTTGCATTTTGGGCTGTTTTGCATAACATTATGCTGAATATTCATGTACAAGTTTCTATATGGACATATTATTACATTAGTGTGGTATATTTGTTATTATTTCATTTCCCTTGGGTATATGCCTACGATTGGAAATGCCAGATAGTAATGTGCAACAATTTGAAAAACTGTCAAAATGTTTTCCACAGTGACTGCAAGATTTTAAATCCAACAAGCAATTAATGAGGGTTCCAATTTTTCCACAACCTTATCAACACTCATAACTCTCTTTTATTTGAGCCATCCTAGTGGTTGTGAAATGTTATGTCATAGTGTTTCTCTTTCCAGAATGAGTTCCTTTTCTCAGCTTCTCCTCCCTGATCCCTGGGCTGTGATTTTATTTTTCACAGTTTTTCTTTCCTGGCAGCTGCAGTCAGCTCAGCTCTACTCCTGCATGCTGGTCTGCCTTTCCACTCTAGCTTTCAACACTGGTTCTGCTCTTTGGTTCCATGGCTCAGGTTCCCCCTTCTGCACAGCTTTTTTGACCTGGTAACTTCAGGTTTAAGAGATTCCAGTTGTGTCCTGAGTTTGTCTTCCCTAGAAACCATTGGCTTCAATATACAAAGACACCAAATATTTTCATTCAAATGTACCAGTAATCAGGACCTACGGACCCACCCTGAGAATGTGATCCACTATGGCTGAATCACACCTCAGGGGCCTTCACTTGAATGTGTATGGGTCACCCAACCCACACTGTGGTTGAATTGAATGTGCCTGGACCATTCGAATTCAGTGAATTTGTCCTGTCACTCTGCTACAGTTTTTAGTTTAGATTTTTTCTTTTTTTCAGTTCTGTGTTTGTTGAGTTATTCTCTAGTCTCAGTTATCTTTCAAATTTTTTGGAAAGTTGGTCTGTCCTTTTTATTGCTGTTTCTAAGAGGCGGCATTCACCAGCACATCTAACTTAATCACCACCTAAAAGCCAATGGATTTTGAAGTGATTTGTCTTGCATCAGTATTGTACAATAGCTAACCAATACATATTTTGACCAATTCCGTAAATCCACCCATATGCTTTATCCAGACCTCCATGTCTCCAATATCTTCATAATACTTCTTACATGCACCTGATTAAATGCTGCCCAATAGCGTATGTATATCAGTATCTCAAGCACTAAAAGTTTCCCCATACAAAGTGAAAAGCTAAATTTATTGTTCTTGGGAAGATTTCCTTTCACTGCTGTTCTTTAGGTCCACTCCTAGATGTAGTTCTAGTACAATATCAGTCCATTTTATACTTACATCAATATATAATGTTTTCTGTAAATGAGGACAGAGAATTACCACCCATCCATCAGCTAGTCATGGTGAAAGAGTATGATCATACAGATGTAGACCATTTTACATCAGCATTTACCATGCAGAACTGTGTGGGAGAGAGTGTGGTCTACCATATGAACTGTGGTCTATACTTGGTGGCAAGGCCCCAGGATGTGTATATCCATTACGGGTGATGTGCCACATTGATGAAGGATGTTTGTGTGGGATGTTGTGGGAGGTGTGGGAGGTGGGGAACATGGGAATCCCTGTAATTTCTGTGTAATATCTAGGTAATCTAAGCACCTTTTTAAAAAAAAAAAAAAAAAAAAAATATATATATATATATATATAATAACATTTATGTAAGCAAATGCACATATATGCATATATATTTATATATCATTTTACAAATATTGGTATATATTGTGAATATTTTGATTTTTACCCTCAATAAAAAAAATTAAAAAAAATAAGTTAAAAAAAAAAAAAAAAAAAAAACAAGAAAGAGTGTGATCATAGATGTGAGTAGAAGGTACAACAGAAGTAACATAATACTGTGGATTTGATTTAGCCTGACCCCAACTAGTCCTATTTAAATCATCATGTAATGGATTGCCAGTACACCTAATCAATTTTATGAATCTTATAATATCCAGGTAAGCTGGGCAGCTCTAATTCCACATTCTCTTGGTTTCTCACAGTCATATTTTAGTCTCTTTTCATTCCAGTAGCATGGCAGCAGCTAATTTGCGGGGCGGGCAGGGGGGGGCAGGAGGGGAACTAGCAATACTCTGCCACAGAGGCATTAATTTCTCCAGAAATCTGTGGTTCTCTTCTGCAATTCTTCTATTAGCCCTTGCAAGAGATGCCATGAAGCTTCCTTGTCCATCTAAGATAAATTGCTAGATTTGTCTTTGGATCTTCTGCCAAGTCTTATGACATGAGAGCTGGATAGTCTTGCATTAGACTGGACCTGCTCTAGGTCCAACTATTTTTCTGAGCCCTTCTTAAAAAGTAAATCCTTTAGTGTTACTTGAGAAATAGGCCCTAACAGTATTTCCAAATATGTTGTATGCTCTCTCTATATTCCAAAGTTGGAATTCTTTGACTATTTCATAGAGGTAGGAGAAGCCAGATGCAACCCTTGGCCTTAGAGCAAATTATTTAATGGTTCACATAATCAAAATTTAGGAAAGTCTCAAAGAATGTTAAATTCATTGTCTGATTCTTGTTTCATCTTTACAAAACATTTCCTTATTCTAACTCACTAAGAAGTAGAAAGCCTATTCCAGAGCTGTGAATACATTTACAGATTTAATAAGTGTTATTAAATAATAAGGATAATGATGATAACAATGGCTAACCACTTCAGCAGTTTATGTTAAATGTAATTTTATAATCCCAAAAGGGTTAGTTTGGTTGGTTGTCCTTATTTCGTCTCTAATCCAGTATTTCTCAGCATACACTTTTATGTGATGTCTAAAAGAAGAGTCTTGAGTCTAATAGTAGGTCTACTGATTCTATAAGAGTGGGACTGTGGACTATCCTTTATTAACAAATAGTCTATGTGATTCTTGCAGAGTTTATAGCTCTAACCTTTGCATTTTAAGTCACTAAAAGATATTGATTCAGGGGCCGAGCCCAAGATCAAATGTTTTCTAGAATTTATGAACTTTAACCTTGTGTTCTGGTTCTTTCATGTTTTTTTATTATTAAATTCCTACCTTAGAATCCAATTTCATTTACTGGATTCATTCTCTTTCTGTGGCCTTATGCTTTCATGTTTGGTCAAAGCTTTGTCTCCTTATAAAATACTCCTATCCAATGGAGCCACAATCTGTCCTTCCTACCCAATCTTCCATTCCAATTCTTTCCAGAAACAAGTGCTCTACCCATGACTTATTCTCCTATCTGCTGCTAATGTCTGCCACAGTTTCTACATACTGCTTGGTTTCCTTATTACAGCACTTTAACTATGAACTACCATGTAACCCTAAAGGGAGAAAAGAACAGAAGAAATCTGAAGATTAAAAAGTGAATTCTGCCTTTTATCAAATTTGTAAAAAAGAAGCAGAGAAGTTCATTGGATAGTGCAATGTCACAAAGATAATGAATATAACACAACTTCACTCAGTACTCCATGCCCTAATGTGCTTTTACAAAGTGAGGTATCTCAGAATCTTGAATTATTTGTCCACACTTGGAGTCTTGATCTTTTCTATTTCTAATTGAGGTAGAATTATGTATCCCTTTAATAGGCATTTCCTTAATCTTAATCTGTGTTCCTGTGGGTGTGAACCCAATTGCAAATCAGACCTTTTGAAGGTGTTATTTTTAGTTAAGGTGTGGTCCAAATAAATCAGGGTGGGTCTTAATCCATATTACTGGAGGGTTTATAAAGCGATGTCAGGGCAAGCCACAGAGAGCAGCCACAAACCAGAAGTCAGAGAAAACCAGGTGAGTAGACCCAAGGAGAGACCACCATGTGGCAGGAGGCAGAGATGCAAGCCAAGGAACTCCAAAGACTGTAGCAAGCCAGCACCTGAATGCTACAGATTTGGGGGAGAAAGTATAGCTTTGCTGATGCCTTGGTTTTGGGCATTTAGCCCTGAAAACTTTGAAACAATAAAATGCTTGTTTAAGTCAACCTATTATGTGGTATTTGTAATAGCAGCTGGCAAACTAAGAAGACTACTTCAACCCACATAATCATATCTACATGTTACTTTGGGTAATATATAAACTCTAGGTACCAAAACAGTTTTTTGAGCATATCCTGTCAGTCACTTTGAAAAGATTGAATACAGCTGAAATATAGCTGTTTTATAATATATTTGGAGCTTTAGAACTCAAATAAATCAGAGTAAGCAGCAGAAATGTAATTAAAGATGTCTACCAGACAGAGTTGAATTAGTTGATAAGGCAAAGTTATGGACCTTGTTTCTTAGGCAACCAAATGTTTCAGGGCCTTTTCTGGAAGTAAACAAAAAAAGAGCAAAATCTATAATGAATAGTAATATTTATTTTCTCCACTTTGAGTCTTGGAATCTGTGCAGATTATATATTTAGGAAAAAATGTTTTCTTTTAATAATACAGATGTGAACTATCCTGTCTCTGAGAATTATCAATTTTACTTAAAATGGAATATGTAGTGTGTGTGTGTGTGTGTGTGTAATATATGCATTTCTTCGAAAATGCCAAAGAAGTGATAAGTCCCTCTCTCATAGTGGTAGAGAGACCTCAGTGTGACCTTTCTTTAGAATGTCAGAGCCTACCTTTACAGTCTTATTCCAGAGAATTTTGGAAATTGCTACCACAAATTTTTGAATTTTGCAGTGTTTCTTGTCTGGGTAGAGTGATGGGACTTAGGAAAAGACCTATAAAGAATGAGGAGAAGGAGACTGTTTAAAGAACATTTTCTCAGAGAAGGAAGGAGAAGAGGGGCAAGCATCTAAATGGGGAAACAAGGCTTGAAATTTGCAGACAACATGAGGGGAACTTATATGAAGGTTCTAACATTTTTCTTTTTACCCTAGATAAAGAAAATACTTAGAATTAAAATAGTTTTTAGCTTGATTTGTTTTTGTTGTGTTCATTTTACTTCTCTTTAATTTTCTCCAAATTTCCAGTGAAAATTAACATTCACATAGCTTTTATATTAAAGTTGGTGGGAAAATTAAAAGAAAAGACAATAAAGAGTTATGATTTTTCTTTGTGTCACCCCCAAACAGGGGTAGTATGCAAACAGTTCAGCAGGTGGTAAAAAAAAGAGCAAGGAAAAAGAGGCATTTAAAGGTGAGGAATATACTGATAATTGGATTAGATTAGAAGATAAGTATGTTTACAAAATTCTGTACAAGGGTACAGAAGACAATAAAATGAAAATCCTGGTCTTGGCAGGACTTTGTATCACCTTTAGAGATCTGACATTTAAACCTAGTATGATACCTACTGTGCAGTTGAACCCCCTAGTAACTCATATTTCCAAATATAGGCTTTTCATATTCTCCCTCTGGAGTTTTGTAGGATACAGTTTTCTGTCATGAAGTTGTGTACGGTCGAAGGCAGTTTCTCCCATACCCTCCCTGAATGATCTTGCTTTCAAATAAGTGGAATTGGAAGTTCATTCATGACCTTGGCTAAATCATGATCCCTGAATTATAAGAAACTTCAGTTTCATGTCTGTCTGTTAAATATCTAAGTCCTTCTATATGTGTCAATTTAAATTCTCAAGAGAAATGATCTGTCAGGCATATATCATTCTTCTTGAGCAAAGATGTAAAGGCCTACTTCATAAGCCACTAGCAACCATTGGGTTCATCCCTAGACCTATGGTTGGAAGAGGGTTCATATGTTAAGTAACAGCTTCTCATAGCAATGTGCCTTTGGGGATAATGGTGAATCAGGGAAGACGAGTGAGATGTTTATTATGGCTCCGTGATATTACTGTATCTTTTTCCTGTCCATACCATGTTCTCTCACCCCTACTAGCAATTAACTGACCCCTCTTTTTCACTTTTTCTGACTTTATTTTTTATTTCATACATGTTAATATTCCCAGGAGCCTACCCTCAGCTCATTTATCAGTCATTCCACACATTACCCTCATGAAGATGATTCTCAAATCCATATCTCCAATAGCACACATTTAACAGTCAGAAAAAAATGGTAACCTGGTATAATAACAAATTCTATCACTGCTGGCAGTTATATTTCCATGAAAGCTATGTGGATTAAGTCAGCCACCATCTTGCTAAACACTCAGGCAATCTATCACCAATCTACTTTTCCATGGATGTATTAACTCAGATGCACTCAACAAAATTTTAAATCAGGAATACTTTTACTTCTTTTCTGAGACGTGGTCATTGGAGGTATCACATTACCTGACTTTAAAACATACTACAAAGCTACAGTGATCAAAACTGCGTGGTATAGGCACAAGGATAGACCTACTGACCAATGGAACCAGATTGAGAGTTCTGATATATAGATCCTTGCATATACAGTCATCTGATATTTGACAAGGCCACGAAACCCACTCAG
>JAKSZT010034916.1:0-17067 GCA_026826555.1 Tolypeutes matacus | reverse complement strand
GTGGAGCTGCAACTCCTACCCTACAGCTCAATGGACTCATCCAAGTCACCTGGTGAGGAGACAACGATGGGAAATGGCCATCCCAGGGAATGGAGAGGGCCTGCATCTGCAGGCAGGATCATCCCACCCACCATATCCATGGGATATAAGCCCTCTCTCACTTGGAGTTGGAGTGGACATCACCATCCCAGTCGCCTCTGGATTGGGGGAAGAACTATGGACTAGAGTGGACTTGATGGCATTCTCTTGCTCACATATGGTGATTCTTGCAATGCAAGAAATTATAACAATGAGGTGGAGCCAGTGGCCACTTGACAGTTTTTTGGGTAGGGAGGGGATGAGCAGTTGAAATACAGGGGCTTCTTTGGGAGTTGGAGGTTGTCCTGAGTACTGTTGTGGCAATGGATGTAGGCCATTTTAAATCAGCATACACCACTCAGAACTGAGTGGGAGAGAGTGTGGTCTACAGTGTGAACTGTGGTCTATGGTTGGTGGCAAGGCTCCAGGAGGTGTAAGTTCATTGAGGTTGGTGGGCCACACTATGGGAGATGTTTGTGTTGGATGTGGTGGGAGGTGTGGGAGGTGGGCAACATGGGAATCCGAGTGGGTTCCGTATAATATTTTAGGTAATCTAAGCACCTCTTAAAATATATGTATATATATATATAAAAAATAACATTTTTGTAAGCAAATACACATATATGCATATATATTTATATATCATTTAAAAAAAAAAAAAAAAAAAAAAAGGTGTGGAGGTCAGAAGTCATCCCTTGACTATGATCTCAATTTGCCTAGTATTCATTATCTCTCCAGTTAGTAGCAATCATGAGTTGATTACAAAATTATTCCGATATGTCTTGAAAAATGGAAGAATAAATTATCTCTGTAGAGAAATGAAGCAATATATTTCCATTTTAGGCACAAGTATTTATATATAAATACATGTTTTGTCATTTTTTAAGTTCACTCTACTGAAATGAAAACAATTGCATTTCATTACTTTTGTATCATGCATTTTAGGTAGTCAATTATTCCATTTTCATGGTTTTCTTATGTGTTTTCAGCCTAGTTTCTGTAATGTATGTGAAACCTACCAAGCACCATAGGGTACACATAAAGTGTCTGTAGGAAAGCAAAGAGAACTGTCTAGTTTGATATTAACCATACCTGTTAGTTCCTCTTCATAAAGAAAAAATGTAAACATGTAATGCTTCACTCAATCTATTATCTTTATAACCATGAGAATTAGAGAACCCAAGATTATTATGTATTTTGATGTTAACAAGAGCCAAACACTATAGAAACTCCCCAGCCCATTTGCAGAGAGCTCAACTTAATGATTAAATTTCTCTCTTGCAAACCTGTATAAAAGCTGTAAGAAAATCCCTCATCATAAAAAAAAAGAAAAAAAAATACAAATAAGATAAAAACAAAACAAAAAAAAAAATTAAAAAAAAAAAGTAAAAACAAAAAAAATAAATAAAAATAAATAAAAAAAAAAAGAAAAAAAAAAAAAAAGAAAATCCCTCATCAAGAAGGCCAATTTGAGATTGGTTAGATCTCCTATCTGCCATTAGCCAATAAAGCCACTTTTCCTCCTCAGCCTAGTTCAGTGTGTCTATTATGCTATGCCAAGCACCAAGCCCACAGATCCTTCTGAACATGTTAATTCCAGGCAATATTTTTCAAGAAAGTGATTTTTTTTTTTTTTTTTTTAATAAATGTGTATATGTTGGAAAACAACTCTGAGCTAGGTCTGTCCAAAAGCACAGAGTCATTCTAGCAAATAAAACATACAATCTGGCCCTATGGGATTTTAGAGTCACTTAAGAAGAGACTTTAAAGGAAAAAGATGCAAAGTTACTTGTTACATGATCTAGATTTATTTCATTTTTTGAGATAGGAAATCTCTCATAGAAACACCAATATTTTTAAAGAATAACACCAAAGTTTTTTTTATTGAGCAACTGCGTGACAGGAAATTTCATTCAATCTAGTTTGGATTATTAAAAAAGAGCAAGATTTTCAAAAGGTGATAAGTCCATCCATATTACTGATGATAAAATAATGAGAATCTCAGTGCAGGATATATTTTCAGGTCTGGAATTGAGATGTGATATTCAGACAGGATTTTGCAAGTTCTATGAAAGAGGATTAATAAGCCAAAGGAATGGAAGATATTGCCTAGGTAGAAAGATAGAAATAAAGGAAGGGCTGAGACTATGTTCTAATGATTTTCAACATTTATATTTCAGAAATAGCTTGAAAATATGTAATGTGGGGCCAGGAAAAATCCAAGATAGTGTTGTGACCTAAGAGACCAGGAGAGAAAAGGATGACAGAAGGAGAAAATCAGGGAATTTCTTGAGGATTCTTGTAAGGTGAAGATGCTGTTAGTAGTTTCATTGAGATGGATTTAAGCAGATTCTCAAGGGCAGTGCATGTAAGCCATATCAGAGTGCACTGAGGAGCAAGCAGGAGGTGAGGACAAACCCATTATTTGCAACTCATTGAAAAAGGGTGACTTCAATTGGTAAGAGAATTTAATAACTGGAGAAGTAAAAGTCACATACCAATAAAAAATATTTTAAGATAGTACTTTGATATAATCAATGTATGAAAACTGACAGTTTTTATAAATGGTAATAGGGAAAGGCCAGGTCACATCTCATAATTTGGAGAACTCCCAAGAAAACAAAAAATAAGAAGCTACTTTGAGGTCTATTCAATACTGAGGTAAGTTCAAAGGACAAACCACACTTTGCTCTTCTCCCAAAGTTCTATGCTGTTCAGCTTATTTATCTATCGGAAAATGCAACCTTTATTTGTATTCCCTTTGTATAGGGAAAACATTTAATAAATCCAATGAGTGATTCAGGGCAGGGAGAAAACCCGAATTGCACAAACTGCAGATACCAGGCTTAATCAGGGTTGCATTCAATGAGATGCATTCTGTTCACCTTGGTTTGAGTTTCAAGATAATTAAGAATTTAAACCTCTTATGATGACGGAAAATGAAGAGTAAGGCCATTGAAAAGGCTGGCTGAAAGACTACATTATTAATTAATCCAGTAAATATTTAACAATTCATTCTTTGTAGCAGGAATTATTCAAAGTCCTGGAGATAAAACAGGGAACCATATGTACTGGTTCTAAATGGAAAAAGAGTTTGAATTCTCTGGAGGAAGACTGGGATTAAAAATAAAATGAAGCATTCTGGGAAGATGGTGTATAAGTAGGCAGGCAGGGCTCAGCTCTCTCTCAAAAGCAATGGAAAAAGAGCCAAAAGTTTTCTGAGGGACCTGCTTTGAGGCTCAGCAGATCAGGATACTGCTACAAAACTCCAAAAGGTTGACGGTCAGAGAAATCAACAACACAAAACAACAAATTTGGGTTAACAAATCCCACAGTGGCTGGGAAGTGCTCCCCTCCCACACTCCAAATGTATTAGGCTGGGGTAAAACCCCAGTCTCACTGCAGTCAACCAAGAGGGAAACAGACATCTTCCTCCCTGTAAGTTGTTATAAGGGATAAGGGAGGGAGAGTCAGGCAGCTTCTCTTCAGTGAATTTGGCAAGCAGAGCCTGCTCTGCATTGCAGCTCTGGCTGGACCAGAATAAAGTAAAGTGGAGAGAGAAACACCTCCGTGAAACGGTATACTGATGAGTAGCATCTGCTTGCCAGTCTGCAAACTGTATGGACAAAACTGCTTTTGAGTTTCTCTGTACCCTAACTCCTGGAAGAAAATCTACACAGCATTAGTGAGTCCCTGGAATGATTTTGTTAACTTGAGCTGGGCAGTTTTAAAGACTTAAAATGAGTTGAACCATATATCAAAGAAGAACTGTGGGGAAAAAGGCAAGAAAGAAATTGGCCATCAGAATAAATTCAGCCACATATTCAGATGCCTAGATGTCAGCAAAAAATTACAAGCCATTCTAGGAAATGAAGAGATGGCCCAGCCAAAGGAACAAACCAAATATCCTGAAGAGAAACAGGATTTAAGCTAATTAATCAGTGATAATCACAGAACTCTCCTAAGTCAATTCAAAGAACTGAAAGAAAATAGGACTAAAGAGATAAAGGAAATTAAGTAGACAATGGGTGAGCATGAAGAACAATTTGAAAGCCTACAAATTATAAGCCTTAAGGGGAATGAAAGATATGATGGACAAGATTAAAAATACATTAGAGGCACATAAGAGCAGATTTGAGTTGCTTGAAGACAGATTAGTGATTTTGAATGCAGAACATCTGAACTGGAAAAGACAAGAAAACAGAAAAAGAGAATGGAAAAATGGTGCAGAGAATTCAATGACAAGAATGCACAAACATACACATAATCAGTGTCCCAGAAAAAGAGAATGGAAAAGAAGCAGAAAGAATATTTGAGGAAATAATATATAAAAACTTCTCAACCCTAATGAAAGACAGAAAAAACATCAATATCCAAGGACAATGCACTTAAAACAGAATAAATCTGAGTAGACATATCCTGAGACACCTAGTATTCATAATGACAAATACCAGAGATAAAGAGAAGATTCTGAAAGCAGGAAAAGAAAAGAAAAGCATCACCTACAAGGAAACCTCAATAAGATTATATGATGACCAATCATAAGAAACTATGGGGGTGAGAAGAAAGTGATATGATGTATTTAAGGAAGTGAAATAGAAAAACTGCTGGCCAAGAAATCTGTATCCACCAAAACTGTCCTTCAAAAATGACAGTGAGTTCAAAGTATTAACAGACAAAAACTGATAGTATGTTACCAAAAGACCAGAATGACAAAAGATACTAAAGGAAGTGTTGCAGCCTGAAAGGAAAAACAAGGGCAAGAGACTTGGAGAAGAGTGTAGAAATGAAGATTATTAGGAAGGATAAATTAAAGGGTAAAAAGACAGACAAAAGCAAGATATGACAAGAGACAGCCAAAGGACAAAATGGATGAATTAAATAATGTTTTTACACTAATAACTTTGAATGCTAATGGCTTGAATGCTCTGAGCAAAAGACATACACTGATAGAATGGGTAAAAATAAAGATATTCCATGACAATAGTAACCAAAAAAAAAAGCTAGGGTAGTGATACTAATATTGTACAAAATAGAATTTAAATGCACAATGGTTATAAAGGGCACTTAGAAGGACATTATATATTAATAAAAGAACAATTCACCAAGAAGAAGAAATTGTACTAAACATTTAGGCACCTAAACTGAGCACCCCTTGATACATGAGACACATGGTGGCAACACAGAAGGGAGAAATAGATGTCTCTACAATAATTGTTGGAGACAGTGGCAGTTTGATGTAATTATGAATTCCAAAAATATAATTGAATCATGCTTGTAAACTGATCTGTTAATCTGGGCATGATTAGGTTAGGATTAGGGCATTGAGCCCCACCCCTTGGTGGGTGGGGAATTGAATGTAAAAGACAAGGCAGGGGGGATGGATGTGGCTCAAATGGTTGGGTGTCCAGTCTCCCATATGGAGGGACCCAGGTTCGATACCCGGGACCTCCTGGTAAAAACAAACAAACAAACAAACAAACAAACAAACAAACAAACAAAAAAAGACAAGGCAAAGGACAGTTGAAGCAGTCTTTTGAGAAGCAGTTTTGATGTTGGAAAGAAGGCCCCAGGAGAAGAGAAGCAAGCCTTTCACCTGATCGTCTGCAGCTGACCTTGCGGAGGAAACAGGAGCTAAGCCCGGAGAGAAATGCAGCCCCAGGAAGAGAGGAACCCCAGAAGCCTGAACCCTGGCAAACGCCGGCAGCTGTCTTGCTCTAACACGTGGCAATGGACTGTGGTGAGAGAAGAAACTTAAAGCTTTATGGCCTGGTATCTGTGGACTTCTACCCCAAATAAATACCCTTTATGAAGACCAATCCATTTTTGGTATTTCACATTAGCACCCCTTTGGCTGACTAATACAGAGACTTCAACACACTACTCTCAGTATTGGACAGAACATCTGGACAGAGGATAAATAAAGAAATAGAGATAATGAATAATATGGTAAATAAACTAAGTCTATCAGACATCGATAAAGCATTGTACCCTAAAACACCAGGGTATACATTCTTTACAAGCATTCATGGATCATTCTCCCAAATAGACCATATGTTGGGTCACAAGACAAGTCTCAGTAAATTGAAAAAGATTGAAATTATACAAAATATGTTTTCTGATTATAACAGAATCAAGCTGGAAAGCAATAATGGACAGAAAAAGGGAAAATTCATAAATAAATGGAGTTCAAAAAATACACTCAAATAATCAGTGGATGAAAGAAGAAATTGCAAGAGTATCTCACAAATATCTTGAGATATATGAAAATGAGGACATAACATGTCAAAACCTCTGGAACACAGCAAAAGCAGTGCTAAGAGGGAAATTTATAGCCCTCAATGCTTACATTAAAAAAGAAGAGATTTTTTCTGACTAAAGGAGCCCACACCAAATCTCACTGCATATTTCCATCCTTCTTTCCCATTTCTTAGCAAGCTGTGTTCTTTGCCTCCATTTTCCAATAAATTCTTTTTACTGACCTAACCCAACTGGCATGTTCTTAAATTCTTTTATGCAACATAGCCATGAACCCTGAGGAATCCAACACATCCCTGGCATCATTTGGCAAGCCAGAAAGGCAAGAGGGGGTCCCCCACCCCACAAGAGACTGGTGAATTTTAATTAAGTCCTGTCTATGCACTCTTTTGGTTCTGCCATTTTAAACAAGTTCTTGGATAGGTTCCCACAGGACATGAACTCAGTCTGCCCAGACTTCTGGTTCCCTGTTCAGAGGTGGTAGGAGTGAGCCTCCATGCCATGAAGATCCAAGGCAGTTCTGGGTGGCAGGTGAAAAAATCCTTGTGACCTGACTGGGCATGCGGCCAAAGTTGAGCAGGAGTTTACCTGGCCCTCTCTGTGAGTTCAAAATGGCTATCACCCATTGTATCATTTCCTTAAACCACTAGCTAACTCCTTTTAATTAGAAATGCCTTTCATCTTCCAACTACTGCTCTCTTCGTTTTAGGTGGTGAGATGCTTTAGAATGCCTTAGAAACTGAAAATGTATTTGATAGCAAGGCATGAGTCCCACCATTGGTAGCTCCCTGAAGCTACTTTCTGGCAAGTCACAGAATAGTCTCTAGTTTTTTTAATGGGCTTTTAATGTTGGGTTTAACTGCAGAATTTGGGTCCTGGGAGTCACCATTAGATGAGTTCGCTCGTGGATAACTCCTAAGACCTCTGAAAGGTAGGCAAAAGAAAGGTCCCTACCCAAGTACTTTCCTAGGGTGAGCCCAGATTAAGTGTTCAGCCTGTGAACTAGGCCAAGATGGCCCCAAGACCTCTAAGGCTCTGGGGATACCTAGAGACATAAAGTTCCCAATCCCCAGAATGTGGGGACACTGAACAGTGCACCGCAGTTTTCAGGATGCTGGCTCAGAGAGCAATCCATTCAGTCAGGTCAAGTGGTGGGGTGCCAATCAGACTGATGAATGCATTTATCCTACCCTAGGGTAATGGGTGTCTCTTCCATGATTCCAGTAGACTCCCCATTGGGGTGCCTTCTCAGAAACCAGGTTGATCAGCCAACTGATCTCTAGTCTTTTATGCCACACCATGTGGCTGCAGGATAGCTGAGAGGGGGTTATGTATGGGACCCTGAATTCCAGTTAAGCCTGTGTAAGAGAGCTGGAGAGAACAGACAGATCTGACGGTCAGAGACCACAAAACCATGTCTTCTTAAAGGGACGAGGAAATGCACTAAGATTCAAAGGTTCCTGACCATTCCTAGCTCCTTGCCTACTCCCTTGTAACACTCCAGTCCTTCCAGTGAAAAAGCCTTTTGAGCACTTTACCCCTTGCAAGGAGGTAACTAATGGGCTAAAATCCCCAGAGCAGCCCCAGTTCATGTCTTGTCAGGAGCAGGGCTTCTCTGGACCATCTAGTTCCACACTTAGCAGTTGCCTGGGGATTTTCCTGGAGGAACAAAGCAGAAGGGTCCTACATGAGGTTTTTGCCATGGACAGACACTGGGAGTTTTGTATCTAGGTGATTCTAAAGTTAAGACTTTCTCTAAGCAAAGTAAGTATAAAATTCTCTCTTCTTTCTAATTTGTGCTTGCCTTAATTTTGTTAGTCTGCTCATGCCTAGGAACTCAGATTTGAGTGTTTGCCTGTTATAAATTAGATATTAGTGAAAGGTAACCTAAATATGAGTCTTTAAATGTCAATATTTTATTGCAATTGGATTTGATGTATGATTCACAAATAGAATTAGTTCAACTGCTGGAAAAGCAGGAAAACTTAACAAAGTTGTTACTAATAAAATTGCTTTAGTTGCTTAATTAATAAATAAAAGTGCCCAAATTGTTTTAAAATGGAAACTGTAACTAAAAGTTAAGATAATTATAGATGCCTTTATATTATAAAATAGCAGAAGGGAAATACCTGAAATTGCTATAACATGGCAGATTTAGCCTAGAACTTATTATTGTGATGGTAATTCTAAACTAAGTTTACCTCAGTTTATGGTTACTCCAGGTCTAGCTACACCCTTGCTTTAGCTCACTAGCCTCAGGTCACCCATAGATTTCAACTATTATGATGGAAATTATAAACAGAGTTTGTATTTGTTTATGGTCACTTCAGGTCTAGCCTAAACCCTTGCCTTTGCTTATGATTATTTCATGACAATTTCTGTGTCTTATGGCTCAGAGTAAAGCAAATTTGGGACACCTCTGTCTCCTGTCCTTCCACTGGTAATAGTGACCCTGCTTTCTCTTGTGACTCCTGGTGTTTGTTGCCTGGTAGAATACTTGACCCTCAGGTTGGATGTCCACTCTTCCAGTCCAGCAGCTGAGGACTGGGGAGGGGGCCTCCCACCTTGAGTGTTGATGTTCCAAAAATGCAGCAAGTCATGAGAAAAACCAGTTTCCCTGAGGATTCAATGACCTCAGTGAGGATATACTGGAATTGGTTTTTTTCACCCAAGGTCTATAAAGGCAAAAAGGGAAATAAGCAAAACTCAGAACTAAAAAAAATGTTGCTAATTGTATTTTAAAGCATTGGGCATATTTTGGTTATAAGCCAATAATTAAAGGACTAAATTCTTGTGCAAAACTGCATGGTCACTCTGTGAATTAGAATAAACAGAAATAGCTTTCAAAGAATTCTTTTAAATGTTATTTTACAGTTAAGCTTATTTGGTAAAAGAATGATAGTTTTAAGTAACTTTAGTGAGCTGTATTTTAGTGGCTAACTCTATTTGTGTCTGCCAATTTGCTCAGTGTACATTTCTATACATCAGGATGGTAATATCAAATTAGCAAATGAAAATTCTTAAAAAGAGACCTATTCAAATTAAGTATTACTGGAGCCCAAATTTCTATATGGTCTATATGAAAGATCATACAGAAATCTAAATATAGAAACAATTGGGAAAGGGAAAAATATTTTCCTAAGATCTTTGACCTACCCAACCCCCAAGGCCTTCTCTTTGCTAGAGCTCTGAAAGAGGGGTTAGGTGTGTCAGATTAAAACAATATCTTCTAGGCTATGGAATTAAGAATCTGCTTGCCTTGTAATTCCCCAATTTAAACCTACCAGCCTTAAAATAAGGGTGGTTAATAATCCAATTACCACATTTCAATAAGTAAAGGAAAACTCCTTGAAAGCTATGGAAATAATTTTTAAAACAAATTAAACAATTATATTTTAAAACCTAGCAGTCAGTATGTTTTTAAGATTATTCACACATTTAGAATTTTATTAAAGAAAAGAGGTTTTAGCCTCCTGTAAGGAGAGGAAAAAGAACATTTCTTGCATAAACTATAATGGTTTCAATTTTATTTAGCTTGAGTGTACTCTCCCTAGGTTTATAGGATACCAATTAAATAAATTAACATTATATGTATTAAATCTTTAAGATGATGAAAGGTATACATCCTTGTTTAATGAAATTAAGTTAAAGAAGGAAATGTAGATCTGACTTCTCTTAAATGGATAAAGTAAATGTCTTTGGTTATTAATTGTAATTTAATAAGTTTGTTTAAAGTTAAAGTAACTGCTACTTATAAGAAGTGTGAAAGCTTCTTCTAAACTGAAGCATTTAAATGGCTAATTCCTGGAAGCCATTATTAATTAGAAACTTAAATTGATATTAATAATAAAAAGTAACTTCATAACAGGAAAATCTGTCAGAGGCCACCTCAATCTGCATATTAAAGTGGTGGTAAGAAAACATAATCTTGATTCCATTGGGACTCCTCAGTTTACATAAAATAATGGAGAAAATAGTTTTTCCTGTGTTGCTAAAGTAAAACACCATAATTAATATAGTTTTGGTAAAGGTGTAAAAGTAAAAAGCAAAGTACTGAAATAGTTAAGTTCATCTGAAATGTTATACATTTAAGTATTTAGAAAGTTTTCAAAAATTGAGATAAGACTTCAGTATCATCAAACTCTCTTACATTTAAACCAGACCTTCCATACACTGCATTTTGCCTCTCCATTTGAGTTATTGGCTAGGTCAGTCACTGACTCCTAAAACAATAAAAGTACCTAGTACATCTCAGAACATGCTCCTGAAGTGGATGAAGAGTATGATGCAGTTTCAGACTCCTGCAGCAGCCAGCATTGGCTCAATTTGGCCAAGTATACAATGGACATTACCTCCAGACTAGCTCTGTTTCATATTGCTGAAGCGTGCTATGCACAAGGCTGGTGAAACATTGAAGAATACCTTCCCAGCTTCTCTCTGAGGTCAATGGTGCAGCAGCATGCTGGCTGTGTGAAGAACATACCAAGTGGAGCAATGATTACTACAGGGATGTAAGTAGACCTTAAACACAATTGGCATTATGGCCTGCTCTCATGGAGAGATAACATGTCTGGTATTGCAAATCTGGAGCTTAGATCTATTAACTGCAGTTCAAAGAGAAAATTATGCATTGATGGATGCATCAATTAGTATTAAATAACGTACCTATATCTCCTATTCTAGATCGTATGCAGAGGGAAATTGAACATGATAAAAGTCGTGGTATATTTAATTCATTTCCTAAGTAATTAATGAAATTGCCTATAAAACAAAAGACTGGCTCTCTTAAGTACTGTCTTTATTTTCCTTTCCATATGTCTGTCTTGTTATTGCCTACACTGTCTTTGTGAGTGTATGACTATGGCAGTGCCTCTCTTCTTACCTCTCCCAGCTGTTATAAGCATAAGCACTGCCATGGAAACTGGGGTTTGGCAGTCTACCCCAATCTTTCCCTAGAATTAACCAACAGAATAAAAGAATGCTGTTTTCCATCAACATTGGGAAGATGCAGTCTCTGAAGGCACATGGCCTTTCTTACTTTTGTGTACCAATGTGTCATGGCTGGTCCCCTTTTTGGGCCTGCTCATCACTATCCTCTGTATTCCTTTTGTGGAACAACGTATCTTTAAAATTCTAATTAATTTTATTTCTTATAGAATCAATACTTTATTAGCCATGTGGGGATTTCATCTTCTTCCAAACAGGTTGCTGGACCTGTTTTCCCTCAACTTCAATAGAATAGTCAGAGAAGTTTATGCCTTGTCAGGCAGAGACTACTGCCCTAACCAGCAGGAAGTAACCACTGAATAATGACCATTACCCTTCAGCACCTCCTTAATAATAAACACATAAACTCTCTGAGGGGGAAGTTCAGGCAGGTTAATATAGGGAAATGAGGAGAAGACGAGCTGCAGCATGGCCAACAGGCAATGTGGCCAACAGACATTTTCACAAGACCCCAACAAGATCTTGACCTTGACCTTAAGGTCTCAGTTTCTCTTTCTGGGACTTCCCCTTGGCCCCAGATATTCCAAACAGTCCTCACCATTGACCCTCACCATTAGTGAGGTAGTCAATGACAGCTGGGGCCCCTCCCCTTGGAATTAACAAGGGGAGGGTAATCAATAGTTTAATAAGGATAACCACACAAACCAGATTGCACTTTCTGCATACAGGTGCCCACACCAAATCTTGGTGCATGTTTCCATCCTTCTCTCCCACTTCTTAAGCAAGCTCTGTTCTTTCCTTTTATTTCCCAATAATTTTTTTCTAATGACCCAAAAAAGATGAAATAAGAGAGTGGATGTAGCTGAAGTGGTTGAGCACCTGCTTTCCATAAACTAGGTTCTGGGTTTGATCCCTAGTACTTCCTTAAAACAAATCAGACAAATGAAAAAACAACTCTCATTGGGGAATGGAAATAGCTCAGTGCTTAAGTGTCTGCTTCCAATGTACAAGTTCCTGGGTTTAATCCCCAGAACCTCCTAAAAAAAAAAAGAGCTAAAACTGAAGATCTAACTGCACCCCTGCAAGAATAGAAAAAGAACAGCAAACTATTCCCAAATCAAACCAATTCAAAGGAAAGAAATAGTAAAGATAAGAGCAGAAATAAATGAAATAGAACACATAAAACTATTAGAGAATATCAACAAAATCAAAAGTTGGTTCTTTGAGAATATCAACAAAATCAACAAATGCTTAGATAACAAAAATGACAGATTATGCAAATAAATAAAATCACAAATGACAGGGGGACATTACAATTAGCACTTCAAGTAACAGAGGTCATGAGAGGATACTACGAAAAACAGTAAGCCAAAAAACTAGATAATGTAGATGAGGTAGACAAATTCCTAGAAAAACAGTAATCACCTTCAATGATACTAGAGGAAATAGAAGACCTTACCAACCAATGAGAAGTGAAGAGATTGAAGCAGTTGTCAAAATATAACACAGATGAAAAGCCATGGACCAAATGGCTTCATAGGTGAATTCTACCATTTATTCAAAGACAATCTAATACCAATCTTGCTCAAGCTCTTCCAAAAAAATTGAACAAGAAAGAATGCTATGAAACTCATACTATGAAGCTAATATCACTCTAATACCAAAACCAGAAGAAGATATTATGAAAAAAGAAAATTACAGACCAATATCTCTGATGAATATAAACGCAAAAATTCTCAACAAAATACTTGCAAAGAGAATCCAAAAGCACACTAACAGAATTATACAACATAATCAACTGGATTTTATAACAGGTAAGCAAGGGTGTTCCAACACAATAAAATCAATTAGTGGAATAAATCACATTGATAAATTGAAGAAGAAATATCACATGATCCAACCCAACCTCACACCCTACCCCTCACAGAGCAGCACTGCCGAATCCAATCACAGTACTGCACCACTGTCATGTCCATCCACTTCAGAACTACACACTTCCACCTTCCATGGGCAGTCCAAACCAAACCCCAATTTACTCTTCCTCACGGACCAGCACCACCAAACCCATCACAACACTGCACCGTTCTCACACCCCTGCACTGACTGGCCAAACACACACTTCAAGCTTATCATAGATTTTCCCACATGAGCAATTACTCACCAATCTCTACTCCCTTTCTGTCTCCTGTAAGCCAATCCTCCAGACTCTAGCTCTGAGTCTGCTCAATTTGCTTAATTAATATCAGTGAGCTCATGTAACATTTGTTCTTCAGTGCCCACCTTGCTTCACTCAACATAAGGACTTCAAAATTCATCCATATTATACCTTGTGTTAATACTGCATCCCTTCTTACAGCTGAGTAATATTCCATGGTATGTATACACCACAGTTTGCTTATCCATTCATGTGTTGATGAACATTTGGGGTTGCTTACAACTTTTGGCAATAATGAATAATGCTGCTATAAACATTGTTGTGCATATATCTGTTCATGTCCCTGCTTTCAATTCTTCTGGGTATATACCCAGCAGTGGGATTGCTGGATCAAATGGCAGTTCTATAGTTGATTTCTTGAGGAACCACCAACTGTCCTCCACAATGGCTGGATGATTCTACATTCCCACTAGCAATGGATAAGTGTTCCCTTTCTTCCACATCCTCTCCAACACTTGTAGTGTTCTATCTTTTTTTAATAGCGACAAGTCTAATGGGTGTAATATGATATCTCATTTTAGATTTTAGTTTCCTTTATAGTTAATGATGTTGAGAATGTTTTCATGTGCTTTTAAGCAAATTGTATTTCTTCCTTGGAGAAGTGTCTATTTAAATCTCTTGTGCATTTTTTAAATGTTTTTTTTTTTTTTTTTTGTCTTTATTTTTGGGATGTAGGATTTCTTTATATATGCTGGATATTAGCTATTAGATAGATGGTTCCCAAATATTTTCCAACTCAGTAAAAAATGCTGTGGCAATTTTTATCGGGATTGCATTAAATCTATAAATCAGTTTGGGTACCACAGACATCTTAATGATGTTTAGTCTTATCCATGAACAGGAAATAGTCTTCCATTTATCTAGGATTTTTTAAACTTCTTTTAGCAGTGTTGTATAGTTTTCAGTGTACAAGTCCTTTCCTGTAGGTAAGTTTATTCCTAGGAATTTGATTCTTTATTATCGTAAATGGGATTTTTTTCTTGATTTCTTCCTCACATTGCTTATTATTGGTGTACAGAAATGCTACTCACTTTCAAATGTTGATCTCTTATGTTGGTACTTTACTGAACTCATTTATGAGCTCTAGAAACTTTGCTATAGATTTCTCAGGGCTTTCTATGCATAGGGTCATGTCATCTGCAAATAGTGCAATTTTACTTCTTCCTTTCCAATTTGGATGCCTTTTATGTATTTTCCTAAGTGCTTGAGCAAGTACTTCTAACACAATGCTAGATAAGGAAGGTAACAGTGGGCATCCTTGTCTTGTTCCAGATCTTAGAGGGAAAGTTATCCATGGAACTAAGGGAAGGATAGGGGAAGGAGCAGGTGAACTCTGCAGTTTTACAAGTCTGTGGTTAAAACTACAATGTTGGGGGGCAGATGTGGCTCAAATGGTTGGGCATCTGTTTGCCATATGGAGGGACATGGGTTTGATCCCTGGAACCTCCTGGTAAAAATAAAGAAAATTATAGAAGGCACATGGGCACACCATTAGGCCCCATAAGTGGCTGAGCCCTGAGGCCCCATAAGCAGGTAAGCCATCTGGCCCTGAGAGCAAGAGAGCCCCCAGGCCCTGTGAGTGGGTAAGCTGTCTGGTCCTGTGAATGGTTGAGCCCCATGAGCAGGTGAGGTGTCTGGCCCCATGAGTGGGTGAGCCATCTGGCTCCACAAGCAGGTGAGCCTCCAGACCCTGCTGAACCATGGAGCAAGATGATGACATAAGAGGAGAGAAGCACAGGGGAGGGCCAAGATGAGATGTGCTGAAAAACAGGAAACTGAGGTTGGCACAGGTGGTAGAGCACCTCTCTCCCACATTGGAGGTTCCCAGGATTGAATCCTGGTGAAGACAGGAGGAGAAGGATGAGAAGACAGGGCAGACACAAAGAATTGCCCAATGAATGGACAGCAAAAAAGCAAAAATGGAGGGTGGGGGGTTAAAATGGATAAAAAGTAAGTAAATAAATAAATCTTAAAAAAAAAAAAAAAAAAACTACAATGTTGGGAATGTTCTATTAGCAAATATGGCAGGGGAGGATTATTGGTGTAGGGTGTTCGATGTGGGTGATATGCAGGACAGGGTGCACCTGGGGCAGGATTCTATGGAATATGTTGGTGTTCATCTTTTCATAGTGTGTAATATCAGTGGGTGGAGACCCACACAATAAACAAGAAAATAATAAATTCTCATCCTGAGGAGTCCTGCTATATTCTAAATTGGAGGTACAACAATCCCTCCAAAAGAGGCAGCGCCTAATAAAGGAAAACATACCAATATGTCAAGTTGTCAATATTATTACAAGTAACTATGATTCTCGTTCTTCAATAAGTGAAACTTAATGGTTAACATAGATTCTGATTAGAGGGTAAGGGAAGAATAAAATAGATGGAACATAGGGCTTTTATAGGGCATTAAAATTGTTATGCATAATCTTCCAATAATGGATATGGGTCATTTTAAATTTCATCATTACCTATAAAAGTGTACAGACCAAAATGTAAATGTAGGGTAAACAGAGGGAACGCCCCTTCCTTGAACTGCCTAAAGAAGGGCTGGGAGGGGCAGGGCCACATTGGCCAATGGCCCATTCCCTTTCAGGAGGATAGAGACTGGCACCAAGAACACAAACATCCTGCTTCAAAAGAATGTTAATTGCTCAAACCCTTGATTTACTGTTCTGGGAGCTCCCACAAGTAAGCACTCACTGTTAATCATTCCATAAGCTATGTATTAGCCCTCCTCTTTGTGCTGTGCTGCCCTATATAAGCTGTGTTTCCCCATTGTATGGGTGTGGTCACTGTCTGACAGCCATCATCAGGACATATGAGTAAATAAAGTGTCATGGCTGCTGCTGGCCTTATGGCCTCTTTGTGGATTCTTTGGAATATCAAAAGTACTTGGCCTTCCCAGGCTCGACCCTCCTGCATTACAATTGGTGTAACTGGCAGGATGTTCCAGAGAATCCCACCAGGAATAAGGTGGTTGAAAGTATGCCAGCCATTCCAGATAAGGTAGGGGAGACCCTACAGTACATGGGGGAGTCTGCTGCAAAGGGGATCCCGGGGTGGTCATGCACTTCTATATGGTACAAGCTTGCTCAGCTGAGAGATGATTAAGGACTCATGAGGGAGTTGGGGGATGCCCCATACACTCCCACTGGATTAGTGCAGTTAGAATAAAGGGAATTTTTATTAAGAAAGAGCAATGGGCAGTGGTTGCAGCCATTGCATGGCCCTTCCTCCTTACCTTGCATGATAGTACTAACAAGCTATTAGCAGCCAAAGTCAAGGTGAGTGGAGGAAGACTTAAGAGTTGGAGCAGGATCTCTGACTGATACAGGTGGATGAGAGGGAGAATTTAACTGAGAAATCAAAGGAAGCACAAGAACAGCTGCAGACAAAGGCCTGTCAATATGCAGAGGTTAAAGGAAAGAAGAATTACAACTAGAAAGAAACTTGCAGACTTCCACCTCTGCCTTAGTGACTGGTCTCTCTGATCAACTAAAGCTGGAGATAGTGACTCAGATGTAGAAACTATAGAAGAATCTTTAAATCAAGTTTAACTGCTTGTG
>JAKSZT010034911.1:0-14184 GCA_026826555.1 Tolypeutes matacus | reverse complement strand
CACATAGAACATATTCCAAAATAGACCACATGCTAGGCCACAGAACAACTCTCAATGAATTCAGAAAGATTGGGATTATACAAAGTAATTTCTCTGACACAACGGAATGAAGTTGGAAATCACTAAGGGCCAGAGTAACAGGTTAGGCACAAGGATATGGAAGTTAAACAACACACTCTTAGACAAACAGTGGGTCAAGGAGGAAATCTCAAAAGAAATCAGTAACTACCTTGAAACTAATGAAAATGACAACAAAACATATCAAAACCTATGGGATGCAGGAAAAGCAGTCCTGAGAGGGAAGCTCATAGCCATAAATACATATTTTAAAAAAGAAGAAAGAGCTAAAATAGAAGACTTAACCGCACACTTGGAGGAATTGGAACAACAACAAACTAAACCAAAAGGAAGTAGAAAGAAGGAAATAACAAAAAATAGAGCAGAACTAAATGAAATAGGGAATAAGAAATCACTGGAAACAATAAAGAAAACCAAAAGCTGGTTCTTAGAGAATATCAATAAAATTGACAAACCCCTAGCCAGACTAACAAAAAAAAAAAAAAGAGAGAACAGATGCAAATACATAAAATAAGGAATGAGCAAGGTGATATCACTACTGACCCCACAAAAATAAAGAGTATCATAAGAGGATATTTTTAAAAATTATGTGCGAAGCAGAATGATAATTTAGAGGAAATGGACAAGTTTCTAGAAACCCACAAACAGCCTACATTGATGAAAGAAGAAATAGAAGAACTCAACAGTCCAATTACAAGTAAAGAGATAGACTCGCTCATCAAAAACCTCCCAACTAAGAAGAGCCATGGACCAGATGACTACATAGATGAATTCTACCAAACATTCCAGAAAGAGTTAGCACTGATTCCATCTAAGCTCTTCCAAAAAACAGAAGTAGAAGAAATATTGACTAACTCATTTTACGATGCCAACATTACCCTAATACCAAAATAAAATAAAGATACCACAAGAAAGGAAAATTACAAACTAATTTCTCTTATGAACTGAGATGCTAAAATCCTCAACAAAGTACTTGCTAATTGCATTCAACAACATATCAAAAGGATTATACACCATGACCAAGTGAGTTTCATCCCGGGTATGCAAGGATGGTTCAATATAAGAAAACTAATCTATATAATACACCACATAAACAGATTGAAAGAAAAAAATCACATGATCATCTCTATAGAGGCAGAAATAGCATTCGACAAAGTACAGCACACTTTCCTCATAAAAACACTACAAAAGATAGGAATGGATGGAAACTTTCTGAATATGATAAAGGTTATATATGAAAAACTCAAAGCTAACATCATTTTCAATGGTGAAATCCTAAAAGCCTTCCCTATGAGATTGGGAAAAAGACAAGGATGTCCACTATCACCACCCCTATTTAACATTGTCTTAGAAGTACTTGCATGAACACTGCGGCAAGAAAAGGACATAAAAGGCATCCAGATTGGAAAAGAAGAATAAATATTTCATTATTTGCAGATGACATGATCCTATACATAGAAAGCCCTGAGAAATCTACAACAAAGTTTCTTTAACGTATAAAGGAGTTCAGTAATGTTGCAGGCTATAAGACCAATATTCAAAAATTAGTAACATTTATGTATACCAATAATGAGCAAACTGAGGAGGAAATTAAGGGAAAAAATTCCATTTACATTAATAACTAAAAGAATCAAATACCTAGGGAAAAAATTAACTAAAGATGTAAATGACTAATATACAGAAAACTACACAAAACTGTTAAAGGAAATCAAAGAAGACTTAAATAAATGGAAGAATAGTCCCTGTTCATGGATACGAAATTTAAACATCCTCAAGATGTCTATCCTAACCAAACTAATCTACAGATTTAATGCAATCCCCCCAAAAAATCAACACTGTATTTTTTAAGGAACTGGAAAAACTAACCACAAATATATTTGGAGAGGTAAGGGTCCCCAAATTGCAAAAGACATATAGAAAAATAAAAATAAAGTTGGAGGTATCACATTCCCTGACTTAAAACATACTACAAAGCTACAGTGATCAAAACTACGTGGTATTGGCACAAGGATAGACCTACTGACCAATGGAACCGAATTGAGAGTTCTGATATAGATCCTCGGATATACAGTCATCTGATATTTGACAAGGCCACCAAGCCACTCCGTTGGGAGAAAATGGTCTCTTTAACAAGTGGTGCTTGGAGAACTGGATATACATATCCAAAAGAAGGAGAAAAAATACCATCTCATACTTTATACAAAAATCAGCTGAAGATGGATCAAACATCTAAACATAAGAGCCAAAACCAAAAAGACCTTGGAAGATAATGTAGGGAAGCATCTTCAGGATATTGTAATAGGAAATGGTTTCATGAACTTCACAGCCAAAGCACGAGCAGGAAGAGGAAATGTAGATAAATGGGATTTCATAAAAATTAAAAACTTCTGCACCTCAAAGGATGTTATTAAGAAAATAAGAAGGCAGCCTACCCAATGGGGGAAATTATTTGGCAACCATATATCTGATAGGAGCCTAATATCCTGCATGTATAAAGAATTCCTATACCTTGAAAATAAAAAGACAAACAAACCATTTTTAAAAAGGGCAAGTGACTTGAAAAGACACTTCTCTAAGGAAGAAATACAAATGGCTAAAAAGCACATGAAAAATGCTCAACATCACTTGCTATCAGGGAAATGCAAATCAAAACTCCAATGAGATACCATCTTAAACCCATCAGAATAGAAGTTATTAAAAAACAGGAGACACTAAATGTTGGAGAGGATGTGGAGGAATAGGAACCCTCATCCACTGCTGGTGGGATTGTGGTATGGTCCAGCCACTGTGCTGGAGAGTTTGGCGGTTCATCAGAAAACTGTCAATAGATCTTCTGTATGATCCAGCAATTCCACTGCTGCGTATATACCCAGAAGAAATGAAAGAAAGACACAAATGTATATATGCACACCAATGTTCATTGTGTCATTGTTCACCATTGCCAAAAGTTGGAATCAGCCCTGGTGCACATTAACAGATGAATGGATAAGCAAAATGTGGTACATACATACAATGGAATATTACTCAGCTGTAAGAATGAATAAAGTGCTAACACATGGAATAACGTGGATGAAACTTGAAGACCTTATGGTGAGTGAAGCAAGCCAGGCATTGAAGGATGAACATTATATCACTTCACTGATTTGAACTGAGGAAAGCGAGCAGTCTCTGAGAACCATTGTCTGAAAGAAAGGTTAACAAAGGAGAGAAGGAGAAGAGTAGGCTGTGAGCCATCGCCCATATGGACATAATATGTTAAAGGGATAGAGTATAGTTACATATTGAAGGAAAGGACAGATGTGTAGTGATATTACTGGGTTTGGTGGTGCAGGGTTGACAGGTGGGTAGATTAGGTAGGGCAGGTTGTAATACCCAAGGAATGTAACTATCAATCTTGTCATTCCATGAGTCAAGAAGGGGAGTGTCATATACCCCAGGGGGAGGGGGAGGAAGGAATAGAAATGAACAAACATGGGGTATTTAGAGGTCATGGGAATGGTTTTTCATTACCTTACAGTAATGGACCCAGGACATGGCAAATATCATCAATACTTATTAAACTCTATCATCTAAATTGTAAACTATACTGTAAACCATTGACATTGGGTAGTTGCTATAATTTACTATCTGTATAACAGTTATAACAATGCTAACATCCATTTAAAAAAAATGGTTTTACTATTGGGTGGGGAAAGGAGTGGTGATTGGCTATGTGGGAGCCTCTAGTATTCCGTGTGTGACTTTGCTGTGACCAAAAACTTCTTTGAAAATTAAATGAAAATTTGTGAGACACTGGGGAATGAGAAGGGAGGGGAAAGTGTCACAGTACACTGGACATCTGATAATACAGTGATAAAAGGAAAAAAGAATAATTTTATATATATATATATATATTTAAATTTATTTTTATTGTGGGTAAAATTCAAAATTCTCACAATACATACAAACATTTGCCAAATGATATATAAATATATATGCATATATGTGTATTTGCTTACAAAAATGTTATTTATATATATATATATATACATATATTTTAAGAGGTGCTTAGATTACCCAAAATATTTTTTAAAAGGTCTTCCTTTTGTTTTTTCCCCATTTTTTGAATGTCCCAATCCACTAATTATATTTTGTTTTTACTTTTTTCCCCTGAGTTTGCTTGTGTCTATCTCTTGCATTTAAGCTTACTATTGAGGTTTCTTTTTCCTATTAAGTGTATTTGGTTATTAAATGGGCTACATGTTCAGGGAAGATTTAGATCATAGAAGGGTTACAATGGGGTCTGCAGAGGATTATTGTTAGGGGGTGTCTGGGAAGGGGGTTTCATGGGAGGAGGTTCATCTGAATATACATGAAAGATATATAAAATTGTTCAAATGATCAAAGGATGGGGCACTGTCACGATGGGTGCACAGTCACTAAATAAATGAGGGAATCTGAATTCCCAGCCTGGAGAGCTCTGCCACATTTTCCAAGGGAGCAGCAACAGTTCTCTGAGTGGAGGGACAGTGTCGGTCAAAAGAGAATGGCCCACTGATGAGTTCTTATTGTTGATGATTAGCCTTATGAGTCTTCACTCTTGTAATTGAAACATAGCCTACTGTTATGGGGTGCCTAAGGATTGCCACCTGAGATCCTGCTTGTTGCTCAAATGTGGCCTCTCTCTAAGCCAAACTCAGCATATGAATGCAATATCTTCTCCCCATGTGGGACATGACTCCTGGGGATGAGCCTCCCTGGCAAAGAGGGATTAATACCAAGTGCCAACTGGCAACACGACTGGAAAAAGACCTTAAATAAAAGGGGGAAAAGGTAAAGACAAATGAGTTCATGTGGCTAAGAGACTTCAAAAAGAGTCGGGAGGTCATCTCAGAAGTAACGCTTATTCACATGTCAGTAGGATCGCATAGAACGCCAAATTGTATATCACCCCACACAGAGGGGCTCCCAAGTGCTCTGAAGACACCCAGGTCGTATATAAGGAGGGATAGCCCCAGAGACTGATACCTTATCAGTGGGCTCTATTTTGGAATCTGTGCTCCTGAGAGTGACAAAGTTGGACTCAAATAAGTCCTCCCTGCACATGGTTAATCAGTCCCTTAGGTTCAAACCTATATGTGATGCTGGAGTTTTTATGTGTACTTCCAGAGACTGGAGCCTCTGACCTACCTATGTGCCAGGTGTGCGTGGAAACTCGGTGGAGCTGGCAACTCCTACCCTACAGCTCAATGGATTCATCCAACTCACCTGGTGAGGAGACGATGATGGGTATCAGCCATCCCAGGGAATGGAGAAGGCCTGCAGGTGCAGGCAGGGTAATCCCACCCACCATATCCATGATATATAAGCCCTCTATCACTTGGAGATGGAGTGGACATCACCATCCCAGTCCCTCAGGATTGGAGGAAGATCTATGGACTAGAGTGGACTTAATGGTATTCTGTTGTGCACATATTGTGATTCTAGCAATGGAAGAAAGTATAACAGTGAGGTGGAGCTGGAGCCAGTGGCCCCTGGACACTTTCAGGGCAGTGAGGGGAAGTGCAGTTGAAATACAGGGGCTTTTTAGGGGCTTGGGGGTTGTCCTGAGTGCTGTTGTGGCAAAAGATGTAAACCATTTTAAATCAGCACACATCATTCAGAACTGTATGTGAGAGAGTGTGGTCTACAATGCAAACTGTGGTCTATGCTTGGTGGCAAGGCCCCAGGATGTGTGTATCCATTGATGGTGGTGAGCCACACTGATGAAGGATGTTTGTGTGGGATGTTGTGGGAGGTGTGGGAGGTGGGGAACATGGGAATCTCTGTGTAATATTTAGGTAATCTAAGCACCTGTTAATATATATATATATAGATAGATAGATAGATAGATAGATAGATAGATAGATAGATAGATATACACATAACATTTTTGAAAGCAAATGCACATATATGCATATATATTTATATATCATTTAACAAATATTGGCCTGTATTGTGAAAATTTTGATTTTTCCCTGGAATAAAAAAAATAGATTTCTTTGACCTAATGCTCTGTGAATGACGATGTTCTTCAGTTTTAAAAACTAAGCACGTTGCTTGTTTAATTGCCTGCTACATACTTGTTTTCCCTTACAATCAGTGTCAAATATTCATTTTTCATAATGCTCTGTGTTTGTGTGAGATCCTTCAGTTTTGAATTCCAATCAAGTAATTTAATTTTCTGGGATGCATTTGTTTTCACTAACAACCAATGTCAAATCCCTGATTGTACCTAAGCTCTGTGAATGAAGGAGGTTCTTCAGTTTGGAAAAATTAATCAATGTACTTGTATAATAGGATAGTTTTCAGTTTTCTAACTTAAAATCAATGAAAAAACACTGGTTTTACCTTTATGAAAGAAAGTGGGTTTTCAGTTGTGAAAACAAAGCAAGTTACTCACTTAATTGCTGCTACACACTTCTTTTCACTTACGATCAATGTCAAAACACTGGCTTTACCTAATGCTCTGTGAATGCAGTAGGGTATTCTGTTTTGAATTCTAAGCAAATTACTTGTGTTACTTGCTGGTATTTATTTTCACTTAAAATCAATGCCAAAATAGTGGTTTTACCTAACACTCTCTGAATGCAGCAGGTCTTTCAGTGTTGAAAACTAAGCAAGTTACTTGTATAAATGGCTGTTACACACTTGTTTTCACTTACCATGTATGTCAAAATGCTGGTTTTACCTAATACTTTTGAATGCGGTAGTTTCACCAGGTGTGAAAACTAAGCAGGTTGCTTTTCCATGCGGTGCTATGCAGTTCTTTTCACTAAATACCAATGTCAAAACCCTGGTTTGACCTAATGTTCTGTATGTGAATGAAAGAGGTTTTTCAGTTTTCAAAAATTAAGGAACTTACATGTTTTATAAGTTCTATTCACTTGTTTTCACTTACATTCAATGTCAAAATTGTGGTTTTACATAACCCTCTGTAAATGCTGTAGTATCTTTGCTTGTGAAAACTAGGCACGTTCCTTTGGTAATTGGCTGTTTTGCACCTGTTTGCACTTACAATCAATATCAAAACTCTGGTTTAGCTAATGCTCTGTGAATGCAGTAGATCCTACAGTTTTGGAAACTAAGCAAGGTTCTTGTTTAGTTGGCTGTTATGTACATATTTTCATTTACAATATCAATATGCTGGTTTTCACTAATATGCTGAGAATGCAGTAGTTTCTTCAGGTGTGGAATCTAAACATGTTACTTCTTTTATTGGCTGTTATGCACTTGTTTTCACTTACATTCAATATCAAAAAACTTGTTTGATTTAGTTCACTGTGAGTGAAGGAGATTCTTCAGTTTTGAAAACTATGCAAGGTGCTTTTTAATTGCCTGCTCTTCCCTTTTTTCTCTTACAATCAAGTTAAAACAGTGGTTTCACCTAATGCTCTGTGAGAGCATGAAGTTCTTCAGTTTTGAATTCCATGTAAGTAGTATAATTTGCTGCTATGTCCTTCTTTTCACTTGCAACCAATTTCAAAACCCTGGTTTTACCTAACATTCTGTGAATAAAGGAGATTCTTGAATTTTCAAAAATTAAGTAAGGTACTTGTTTAATAAGATTCTATTCACTTCTTATCACTTACAGCCAATGAAAAGCACTGGTTTTACATTTGTCAATGTAAGTGGTTCTTCAACTTTGAAAACTAAACAGTTACCCATTTAACTGCCTGCTAAATACATCTTTTCTCTTATAATCAATATCAAAATACTGGTTTTACTTAAGGCTCTGTGAATGCATGAGGTTCTTCAGTTTTGAATTCAAGCAAGTAGCTGAATTTGCTGCTATGCACTTGTTTTCATTTACAACCAATGTCAAATCCCTGGTTTTACCCAAAATGCTTTGAATGAAGGGGGTTCTTCAATTTTCAAAAATTAAGCAAAGTACTTCTTTAATAGCATACTCTTCACTTCTTCTCACTTACAATCAATGAAAACACAATGGTTTTACCTAATGCTTTGTGAATGTGTTTCTTCATTTTTGAAAATTAAGTAAGTTATTCATTTAATTGCCTGCTTCACACTTCTTTTCACTTGCAATCAATGTCAAACCAGTGGTGATACATAGGATTCTGTGACTGCCATCATTTCTTCACTTGTGAAAATCAATTAAGACCTTGTTTATTTGGTTGCTATGCACTTGTTTTCACAAACAATAAATACATTGGATTTACAGAATGTTCTGTGAATGTAGAAGGTTATTCTGTTTGAAAAACTTAGCAAGTTATTTCTTTATTTGCCTGCTAAGCACTTGTTCTCACTTATGATCAATGAAAAAACATTGGTTTTACCAAATACTTTGTGAATGTAAGTGGTTCTTCAGTTTTGACAACTAAACAAGTTACTCATTTAATTGCCTGCTTCACACTTCTTTTCACTTACAATCATTGTTAAAGCAGTGGTGATACATAAGATTCTGTGAATGCAGTCATTTCTTCACTTGTGAAAACCAATCAAGTCCTTCTTTAATTGACTTCTATGTACTTGTTTTCATATACAATAAATATCAAAGCACTGATTTTACCTACTGCTCTGTGAATGTAGAAGTTTCTTCAGTTTTGAATTCTAAGCCAGTAGTTTAATTTGCTGCTATGCACTTGATTTCACTCACAACCAATGTCAAATCCTGGGTTTTAACTAATGCTCTGTGAATAAAGGAGGTTCTTCAGTTTTCAATAATTAGGCAAGGTACTCATTTAATTGCCTGCTACACACTTCTTTTCTATGACAATCAATTTCTAAACACTGGTTTTACCTAATGTTCTGTGAATACAGTAAGTTATTCTGTTTTGCATGCTAAGCAATTTACTTGTGTTATTTGCTGGTATTTATTTGTGTCCAATTACAATCACTGTCAAATCACCGGTTTTTCCTTATGCTCTATGAATGCAGAGGGCCATTCCGTTTTGAGAACTAAGCAAGTTTCTTGTTTAATTAGTTGCTATGCACTTGTTTTTACTTACCATCAATGTCTAAATGCTGGTTTTACCTAATGCTTCTGAATTTAGTAGTTTCTTCAGTTGTGAAAACTAAGCAAGTAACTTTTTCATTTGGTGCTATGCACTTGTTTTACTTTACAATCCATTTGAAAACAGTTGTTTTGCCTCACATTCTGGGAATGCTGTACTTTCTTCATTTGTGAAAACTAAGGAAGTTATTTCTTTAATTGGTTGCTACACACTGTTTTTCACTTACATTCAATATCTAAACACAGGTTTGACCTAATGCTCTGTGAATGAAGGAGATTCTTCAGTTTTGAAAACTGAGCAAGTTGCTCAATTGCCTGTTACACACTTGTTTTCACTTAATCAATGTCAAAATGCTGGTTTTCCCAAATACACTGCGAATGCATTTGCTTCTTCAAGCTGTAAAAACTAAGCAAGTTACTTACTCTTTTCATGCTATGCTCTTGGTTTCACTTACAATCAATGTCAAAACAGTGATGATTCATAATATTCTGTGAATACAGTCATTTCTTCACTTAAGGAAGCTAAGCAAGTTCTTTTTTTAATTGATTACTATGCACTTGCTTTCACTTACAATTAATGTCAAAACTCTGGATTTATGTATTGCTCTGTGAATATAGGGGGTGTCCTTTTTGAAAACCAACAAAGTTAACTGTTTAATTGCCAGCTACACATTTATTTTCACTTACACTCAATGTCAAAACACGGGTTTTATCTAATACTCTGTGAGTGTAGTAGGTTATTCAATTTTGAATTTTAAGCAAATTTCTTGTGTTCTTTGTTGTATTTATTCTCACTTACAATCAATGCCAAAGCAGTGGTTTTACCTAATGCTCTATGAATGCAGGAGGTCCTTCAGTTTGGAAAACTTAGCAAGTTACTCATACAATTGGTGGTTGCGCATTTCTTTTCACACACAATCAATGTGAAAATGCTGGCTTTACCTAATACTTGTGAATGCAGTAGTTTCTTTTGCTGTGAAAACTAAGCAAGTTTTTTTATTTCATTTGGTGCAATGTACTTGTTTTCACTTGCAATCAATGTAAAAACACTGGTTTTACCTGACGTTCTGGGAATGCAGTAGATTTTTCATTTGTGAAAACTATGGAAGTTATTTTTTAATTTGCTGCTATGCACATTTTTCACTTATATTCAATGTCTAAACAATGGTTTGTCCTAACGCTCAGTGAATGAAGGAGGTGCTTTAGTTTTGATCAGTAAGCAAGTTACTTCTGTACTTGGCTGCTATGCACTTTGTTTCACTTACAAACAGTGTCAAAACACTGTGCTCAGTGAATGAAGGAGCTCCTTCAGTCTGAAAAACTAAGCAAGCTACTTGTGTAATTGGCTTCTATGCATTTGTTTTCACTTACAATCAGTGTCAATATGCTGGTTTTACCTAATACTCTGAGAATGCAATTGTTTTTTCAAGTTGTGAAATATAAGCAAGTTACTTTTTCATTGGGTGCTATGCACATGTTTTCACAAGTAAAACAAGTAACCCAAAACATTGTTTGTAAATTGATTGATGTAAATCAATGACAAAACAATGGTTTACATAATGCTCTGGAATGTTGGAGTTTCTTCAGTTGGGAAACAAAGCAATTTACTTCTTTAAATGACTGCTATGCACTTGTTTTCACTTACAGTCAATGGCAAATCAATAGTGACACCTTACACTGTGAATGCAGTAGTTTCTTTAATTGTAAAAACTAAGCACACTTCTTCTTTAATTGGCTGCTATGCACCTTTTTCTCACTTACAATCAATGTAGAAGTACAGGTTGTACTTACGGGTCTGTGAATGTAGGAGTTTCTTTAGTTTTGAAAGCTAGGTAAGTTCATGGCTTCATTGCCTGCTAAAGAATTGTTTTTACTTACAATCAATGTCAAAGCAGTGGTTGTATATAACATTCTTCACTTGTGAAAACTAAGCAACTTACTTCTTTAATTAGCTGCTACAACTTGTTTTCACTTATAATGAATGTCAAAATACTGGTTTTACCTAATGCTTTGTGAATGAAGGAGGTTCTTATGTTTACAAATATTAAGCAAGATACTTCTTTAATAGGATACTATTCATTTGTTTTCCCTTACAATGTCAAAATGGTGGTTTTACCTAGTGGTCTGAGAATACAGCCATTTCTTCTCTTGTGAAAACTAGGCACATTACTTCCTTAACTGGCTGCTTTGCACTTTTTTTCACATACAATCAGTGAAAAAACCCTGATTTTACCTAACGTTCTGTGAATATGGGAGGTTCTTCAGTTGGAAATCTAAGCAATTTACTTGATTATTTGGATGCAATGGCACTTATTTTCACTTTCAATCAATGTCAAAACCCTGATTTTACCTAACACACTGTTAATGCAGGAGGCGCTTCAATTTTCAAAAATTAAGCAAAATACTTAATAGGATACTATTCAATTCTTCTCACTTACAATCAATGGAAAAACACTACTTTTACCTTTGTGAATGTAAGTGGTTCTTCTGATTTGAAGACCAAGCAAATTACACATTTAATTGCCTGTTACCCATGCCCTGTGTCTATCACTGTATGGTAATGAAACTCATTTCCCCTGACCCCTAAATACCCCTTGTTTGATCTTTTCTGATCCTTCCTCTCCCTCACCCTGGGACACATGACACCCCCCTCTCTTGACTCATAGGATAACAAGATTCATAGTTACATGTTACAAAAGGTCTTGACATGCTGATTTTCCTCCCCTATTATTATCAACACTTGCTCATAAGAGATACCCACCTCTCTGTTTCTGGGTGAATCAGTCCTCCTAAAGATGGGGTCCATCTTCCCACTCACCATGAGGGTTACCACTCCCCAACACAATAGATTATGACAAGAATATTCACACACTTCCCAGAAGCTTAATCCAGATGCACCCCGTCCTGAATGCTCCCCAACCTATACATTAAACCAGTGACACTACCTTGTCATATTGCCATAAGAGCATTCCCATTCCTGTACTTTCAACGTTATACTCACAAATCCCTTGTTCACCAGGTCCCTCTCCCATCTGTCCCCCCAGTATCCTTGGTAGTCTAACCCACCCTTCCTAATCTACACACATGCCAACCCTGCTCCACCAAACCCAGTAATATCACTACTCACCTGTCCTATCCTTCAATATGCAACTATACTCTATCACTTTACCATAGATTATGTCCGTATGGGTGATGGCTCACAACTTTATCTTCCCTTTCTCTCTCTTCTTAACCATCTTTCAGACAATTAATCTCAGAGACTGCCCACTTTCCTCGAATCAAATCAGTGAGGTCATGTACTGTTCATCCATCAATGCCAGGCTTACTTCACTCAACATAAGTTCTTCAAGATTCATCCATGTTATTTCGTGTCTTAGCACTTTAATCATTCTTAGAGCTGAGTAATATTCCATTGTATATATGTACCACATTTTGTTTATCCCTTCATCTGCTGATGGGCACCGGGGCTGATTCCAACTTTTGGCAATAGTGAACAATGCTGCTATGAACATTGGTGTACATATATCTGTTCGTGTCTTTGCTTTCAATTCTTCTGGGTATGTACTCACCAGTGAAATTCCTGGATCACATGGAAGATCTATTTTAGTTTTCTGAGGAACCACCAAACTGTACTCCACAGTGGCTGTACAATTCCACAATCCCACCAGCAATGGATGAAGGTTCCTATCCCACCACATCCTCTCCAACACTTATAGTCTGCAGTGATTTTAATACCTGCCATTCTGATGGGTGAAAGATGGTATCACACTGTAGTTTTGATTTGCATTTCCCTCATAGCTAACGATGTCAAGCATTTTTTCATGTGCTATTTAGCCATTTGTATTTCTTCCTTGGAGAAGTGTCTTTTCAGGTCTCTTCCCCATTTTTTTTAAAAATGGGATGTTTGTCTATTTACTCTTGAGGTGTAAGTTTTGTTTATATATGCAGGATATTAGGCTCCTATCATATATATGGTTGCCAAATATTTTCTCCCATTGTGTAGGTTGCCTTTTTATTTTCTTCATAACGTCCTTTGAGGTGCAGAAGTTTTTAATTTCGAGGAAATCCCTTTTATCTATTTTTTCTTTTGCTGCTTCTCCTTTAAATCTTTGATCCATCTTGAGTTGATTTTTGTATAAGGTGTGAGTTGGCATTCCTCTCTCATTCTTTTGGATATGGATATCCAGTTCTCCAAGCACCAATTGTTAAAGAGGCCATTCTCTCCCAACTGAGTTGGCTTGGTGTCCTTGTCGAATATCAGATGACTGTAAATCCAAGGATCTATATCTGAACACTTAATTTGGTTCCATTGGTCAGTATGTCTATCTTGTGCCTATACCATGCAGTTTTGAGTACTGTAGCTTTATAGCATGTTTTAAAGCCAGGTAATGTGATACTTCCAACTTCATTTTTCTTTTCCAATATATCTTTGTTGATTTGGACTTCTTACCTTTCCAAATTTATTTTATAGTTAGCTTACCCATTTCCTTAAACAATACAAGGTTGATTTTTACTGGGATTGCATTAAATCTTTAGATTAGTTTGGGTAAGATAGACAACTTGATGATGTTTAATCTTCCTGTCCATGAACAGGGAATATTCTTCCATTTATTTAAGTTTTCTTTGATTTCCTTTAACAATGTTGTGTAGTTTTCTGTATATAAGGCCTTTAAATCTTTAGTTAAATTTATTCCTAGGTATTTGATTATTTTAGTTACTATTATAAATGGTACTTTTTCTTGCTTTCCTCCTCAGATTGCTTGTTATTGGTGTACAGAAATGCTACTGATTTTTGAGCATTGATCTTATAGACTGTGACATTAATGAACACCTTTATATGTTCTAGAAGGTTTGTTGTAGATTTAACATGGTTTTCTATGTATAGGATTATGTCGTCTGGAAATAGTGAAATTTTTACTTCTTCTTTTCCAATTTGGATGCCTTTTATCTTTTTCTTGCCTCAGTGCTCAAGCAAGTACTTTTAAGACAAGGTTAAATAGGGATGGTGATAGTGGGCATCCTTGTCTTGTTCCCAGTCTCAGAGGGAAGGCTTTTAGGATTTCACCATTGAAGATGATGTTAGCTTTGGGTTTTTCATATATACCCTTTACCAT